>JAVQJG010169643.1:0-22533 GCA_036024015.1 Craterocephalus amniculus
GGGCCAGCCCCCCCCCACCCCTCCTTGGGGCCAGGGAGTCTGGTTGTAGAAAGCAAGGCCATTCCTCATGACCTTAATGTAACTACAGTTAATATGCTTTAATAGACAGACAGGAAAATGATCCTAATAGAGCAACACTGATTTATTCCAACATGTACCCTTTAGCACAAGACCAGAAGTGAAGGGAAAAGCCAAAACTGTATTTCTCCCGTTAAAGCTGGATAGAAAGTAGAGGGTTTGGCTCCTCAGCAAACAGACATTTAAATACAGCCTTCTGCAAAACTAGAAAAGGAGATTAAGCTGTTATTGCAGAATGTGACTGAGAATGTCATTAACTTATTAAACCTTAATTGGCTAACTAGGGCTTGGGACGGTCTTGCTAGGGCTTGCTAGGCCGAACTAAGATGAAATTTTAGGATTTGATGATTAGTCTCATTCTTCATATCTTGTGGTCACACTCAACAAGAGTGGGTTCCTTCAAGCATCTGACTGGAGTCACCATCCAACAAAGAAATGAAAATTTAGCAGAACGTTCAAGATCTGCTAGTCTAGACCAAGAAAGGCATTATAAAAGATATGCAGGTCTGTTACAGGGTAACTAATGAAAATGACTGAAAGCTTTCTGTGCAACCTGATACCAAAATTCAGTGAATGATGTCTATAAAAGGAACAATTAGAAAATTGTAAATGAAGATATAATGCTCTTGATAGATTAGGTTCACATGTTGCTCTTTTATCAAATGTGTGTGTCTTGACGGAGAAGGACAGATTACTACACTGACCCACTTATTTTCCAGTTAAATGTGGCAGTGTAATAGAGCAAATGAAGTCACTGTATGGTTGAATCCAAGTTTCTCTGCTCTGCATTGAGTCAGCTCACGCTTGTACTGAAGTTTGAAAGGACAAACATCCACATTTGAGAATTTTTCTCTATCTCAAGAAAAAAATCTTGAGATCTGTTAGCTACTTACATCCAGTGGTTTTCTGTCGCAGATGACACTGATGTTTATATTTTCCTTTTTTGACTTACAGATGTGTTCGAGAAGTTTTATATTTACCAGAATCTGAACTTTTAATCCCTTTTATTTATCTTTGTTTCATACTTGTGTAATTTGACGGCTTATTGGATTATTTTGGAAGCTGTTTTTCAAATATTATAGGTTTCCAAACATTTTTTAAAGGAAGCCTCAGGTTTATAACTTGGTATTATTATGCTGTGAATATAAGGCACTCTGCAATAACTCAGAACCTTTAGTAATCTCCTGCATTATCAGGGGGACTCTGACTTCAAGAAGAGAAAGATTATCAGCTGCCATGAAAAAGTTGTGAAAGTTTCTGACAAGCTGTGGGTTACTAAGTTCACACTTATTGGTATGCCCAAGCGTTTTCCTAATGTCCACCTCTATTTCTCATTGTGTTTAACGCACCAAACCGCATAGCTGAAGCCACTGTCTTTTCTTTTATTCCTCTGCACCGCTGTTCCTGCACCAGATCACAGCCGCTCAGAGATGGACCTGTCAGCTCCAGGCTCTGAACTCAGTGATGATGCCCTCAGTCACCGAAGCCGCTCGGTCCCTGGACTCAATGAAGCAGTAAGCCAAATCACTTCATCTCTTCACCGCTGCATCACATTTCTAAAATTCTATCACCACAATCACAGCAAAACCTCTGTATGTTCTGATTGTGAATATCCAGTCTTGTCCTATTAAATCTCACCTGTGAATCTGTAGTCTCTGAACTCAATGTGACGCACTGGCTGTGGACCTGAATGTTAATTTCACATCAGAGCTCACTTCAAAGAGCATCTTAACAGATGTAGTCTGAATAAAAGTGGAGGACGTGATGGTCAGTAGAGCTGCTTTGTCTGCGCCTTCATTAAGCTCACATTTGTATTTAAAGCAGTAGCCAGAAACGATCCGACGCAGGTTCATTTTTTTCTTTGCCTTCTCATCAAGTCAAGCTCTCAAGTTTACAGTAGATAGAATAATGGTGTGAATTTTGATGGTGAAAATCTAATTACCACACTCTGTCCAGACTTGTTTCATTACATTTAAGGGTGCCAAATGCATCCACTCAGCTTCAGCAGAGTGTTCAGAGTAACATGATGCTCGATCAAAAGCTTTCCAGATGTCATCTCCCATCCAGTTAAGCCAGAGTGTTGTCATCCACAGGAGTTTTCTGATGAGGATGCAGAGGAAGACATCGATGCCCTGATGTCGGCCCACAGCACAAGTGCCTGCAGACGTCTCAGCAACGCTGTGTCAACGGTAACACCCATGTTAAAGCCAGCACAAACACAAAAGTGCATATTCAGTGAAGTCTTGCATTTATGCTTACTTACAGTTCAAATATGACCGTGCGCTGAGAGTAGGATGCACTATGTTCCAGTGTTTACTGGGCAAACGTAGAGTGAGCTTTGTCACAAACAGTTGAATTTACGTAAACTACCAAGAAGCAATTGTTGTGTGATAGGAGGAAAGATTCCTGCTTTACAATGTGCATGGCACAGGTGTGTTTTTCTTTGCCTCAAATTTAAGTCGCTGCAAAAAAAAGTGGTGATAACTGTGTCTTTATTCAAATAAAAGTGACATTTGGTTCTCCCATGATGTTGTACTATGTAAAGCAATTCATATGAAGTGAAATACTATTATATATGAACAGAGTAGGAATACACATCAATATCTAGCTGTTTGTATGCTGATATAATGGAATATTAGCACAGGTAGTTAAAATAGGATGATGTAAGATGTTTTGCTTAAAAAGTTTTATCAAGTTTCATGTGTGTTGACATGTAAGGCGACACTCACAAGTAACCCATGGAGTGGACCCGGGGACCAGGGGGTTGAACCAGAGGATTTCATCACAGTTACAACTGCCCAGAGGAAACAACAAAACTACTGACTGAAAGTGTTCTTTATTATGAGACTAATAGGGAAACTAATTCAGGAAACACGATGATGTTTCTGTTTAACTATTGCAGAGTTAGATGAAGTTATACTTAAATGTCACCATAAAAAAAGAAAAGTCTTGTCTTCAACAGATCTTAGAAACAGACAATAACAACAAGGTCAACAAGGCTATATATCATAATTCAGGACGCAATTATTAGCCAAAATGCAGCATCGGTGTGTGCATGATTAGAGGTTGATAGCATTTGTTTATGCGCAGCACTCTTTAGGTCATTATATTTCTATCAGGTTAAGATCTAGATTTTTACTGGCCAAATGCAACACTTAGATTATTTTCTTTTAAAGCCAATCTGTTGTAAACCTGCTTCTGTGCCTGGTATCATTGTCCGGTTGCAAGGCTCAGCTTCTTTCAAATGAGCTGATGGCCTTGTAGTTACTGTAAGCCACAAATTGTCCAGGCTGTCTTGCTACAAACCACGTCCAAATCATTGTCCACGCTCATGCCTGAGAGTTATTATTAGGTATTTGTTCCAATATGCACAATGTCTGGTTTTGACCTTGTCTGTCCAAAAAACATGGTTCCAGAAGTCTTTTGGTTTGGAGAGATTCAACTTTGCAAACTTAAACTAAGCTGCCATGTTCTTTGTAAAGATAAAAAGATCTGTTCTGGCAACCTTTCCAAGCCATATTTTTTTAATGTTTTTGTTTTTTATATATATATTAAGTTTGACAATTAACATGCTACATCTCAGACTATACAGAGTTTGAGATGTAGCTTTGTTTTTTTTTTGCTGTTTCTCTCATTAATGCACAGTCTGACCTTGGGATGAACTGCTTGATGTTTGCTCCATAGAAAACTTGCAAATGCATTGACTGTCAGAAAATGTCAGAGAGAAAAGAGAGAGAGAGAGAGAATAGAGAGTACTTTTATGCATGAACATAATTATGTGATTCTGTTTAAGTCACACACCGAATTGACATCTGTTGTATTTGTTTGCAGGCATGAGACACAGATAATATCACAACACTGATCTCAAACGGATACTTAATATTATAATTTTAGTGTCGCACATCAAATTAGCACCCCTTTTTCTTGCTCTTTATTTCCCATGTTTACTCTTGACTTGGCCGCGCATTTTCATTTCCTCTATTAAACTACCCTACAGCATTGTATAATGAAGTTAGGCGGTAAACCTAATTATTGACCTGAATGGCTGTCTTAACTGTAGAGCTCAGTTGTTGTGTGTGAGTCTGTGTGCATGAGTGTGTAATGTGAGAGTTGCAAAGGTAAACAGACGAGAAAGATCTGGTCTGTCTGATATTTATCTATCTGGCATGACAGCTGTCATTAAGCTGCTACAACGTGAATAATAGGAGGTGAGGGACAATGAGGGACATTTTGCACGGTGCTAATTTACTTGACATGTTACATGATTAACTGTGTGGAGCATTATCACTGATTACTCCATAAATAAGATAGAAGTCACCCGCTTTAAATAAAAACTGTTGTCTAATATTTTTCTAAGCTTCAGTGAAATAATTTTTTTAGCTGTGGTTGTGAAACAAATGTCAGCAAACATCACACCACCTACACTACTTTCTCACTGTTTGTGTCCTGTGCATGCTTTGATATCATTGCTGATTCCAGAGGACTTTTAATCTTATGTGGTTTCCTCTGATAATCACCATGGTAACCGTGTGTAATGGGGTTTCCTGGTGCGGGAGCCGGGTCTGTGTGGAGGTTCTGCCTCTATCACTAAAACATCAATGCATTCAGTTCCTTCTCTTTTCTTTTCCTGGTGTCTCTGTTTCTTTAACACAAATTTAGTCCTCTACTCCGGGCTCTGAGAGAAGGTGGGGGTACCTTAATGTCCCTGACTCGGATGCTGAGACTGTAAGTCTCTTCTTTGACGTTTGTGCATGCATTTGTGTGTGTGTGTGTGTGTGTTTTTTTTTTATTCTCCCTTCTATACATTAAAGATACTGCAGGGAAGCAGCGGAGCATAAATATTAGAGGCAACAATCAATAATATATAAAGTGTTTTGCAAATACACCAGCTACTTTGGAATATATTTGCATATTCAAAGCATTTGTGTGCTCATACCTGTATCTATCTTAGCTTTATTCTAAGCTCTTCACATTAAACAAGTCAGTAAAACAGTTTGGATTCCTGCAGGAAATAAATGAAGGACACTATAACACAGCATGTCTCTGTTTTGCCCAGATTAAGTTTTTTTATCCTGTTTAGTGTAGCAGCAGCCCAGAAATGATTACCTGCTGCAATTATAATGGCTTGGAGTTATTTCTTTGTCACATGGGGTTTGAACAATACATGAACATGAACAATAAAGGGAAATTTTATTCCTTTTCTTTTTTTTCATTCTTTGTTATGACAAATGGTCTGCAAAATCCTGGAGATACACACTGAGGTTCAATATTAACTCATAATCACTAATTCAGCTGCTTTCAGGCTTCTTGCTTTGTTCTTTTTGGTTTTCAATTATTTTTCTCATTTGTTTTTTTGTTGTTCTTTTACACCCTGTCTATAAATTCCATGTTTCTTAAATATAATATGTGGTCATATCAGTTTGGCATTTTACTTTCTAAATGTTTCTCTCTTTGTGCCTAATGTCCTTCATAATTCCAAGTCAATCAAAATAATACATTTAAAAACTTTTCAACTTAACTGAATCTAATATATAAAACATAGGTTAATGCAGATTACTTTGGATGGCAAATAGTAATTTTTACAGGAACATTTACTACAAAAAATGTTTGAATTTTTTTTTTCTCGATTAAAAATTTAATCATCTTGAAGAAATTTCCTATAGAGGAACAAATCACATCAAACATTTTTATAGATGTAATTATATATTAAAGCGAGCTAACGTTAATCGAATTAATTAAACATTAGATGAAATCAAGATCATATTAATATATGAAAATAGATTAATGTCAAAATAAACAAAGATAATGGATGAAATGGCTAAATCAGTAATGTAAGTTACTGACTTTGGGTGTTAATGTCAATATTTAGAGAAATCAATTTACATCATATTTTGATGTTAATGATTGCTTAACTTTATACTAAATGTATATTTTTTGCAATGATTGTAATAATAATTTGCTTGACAAAATATGTGCATTTTTTTCAGTGTTTTAGCACATGTATTATTTAAACATAGTATGTTCATTGCTCTCCATCACATAAGGCTAGGCAAGTTATATGTGTAAACACATACATTAGATGTCCAAGACAATTCAAGGTGCTTTACATTAAAACATTAGAAGCATTACTGTGGGTTGCAGAATAAGCATTTAGAAGTACTTTAGAAGCAAACTTTAAAACAAATTAGATAACTTAATGAAAATCTGCAATAATCTACCAATGTCCCAATTTAAGAAAGATTTAAAAACATCAGACCTTCAAGAACGTTGGAATAATTAACTTTGAATAATTATTGTTTTCTGGATCCAAAACTCAAAGAAAATACTTTACCTATGCACTGTAACTCTTAAATCTTGTTTTTATCTAAAACTAAATGGTAGTGATGTATAATGACACACGTCTCACTCCGATCATGTGCATACAACAGATTTTATGACACACGTTTCTACAAAATTTAACATTCCCCCCTTCTCATGTCTTCATCCTTATCTGGTGTCTTGGCCTCACAGAGCAGCATTAACAGCATGATGAGCATGTACAGCGAGACCGGTGACTATGGCAACGCCAGGGTGAGTGGTGAAATCCTCCTGAACATCAGCTACAGCTATAAAACAGGTGCCCTGAATGTCCTGGTGAAAGAATGTCACAACCTGGCAATGGGAGACGAGAGGAGGCAACGCACGGACGCGTAAGACTTGCAGCTCAAGAAAGATACATTCATGTGAAAAAAATGTATCTTTAAATTTAAAAAATAATTTAGTCTTCTTTTAGTTAAATGATTAATTCATAATTTTAACATGTCATCTTGTCAAGTTGAAGTTGTATTTACTTCAAGGACCCAATGATTGTCTTTTATTATCTTCTTTTGATATATTAAAAAACCTTAGAGTCGAGAGAGGGAAAATCTTTTTTATCCCATTTTAGGTATGTGGATAAGTTCTCATGGAAATTTGACACACTTAACTTGCTTTATTTTTTAATGTGCACCAAGCAGCCTTTTCTAACTCATCCTCATTATTTCAGGTATGTGAAGACTTACCTGCTGCCAGACACATCACGACAGAGCAAGAGGAAGACCAGCATCAAGCCCAACACCATTAATCCTATTTTCAATGAGAACTTGAGGGTTTGTAACGTGAAAACTCAAAAAGTCAAGAGTGTGAATTCAGAATTCTCATTAACCAACATTAAGCTGATGTTTTCTTGTTTTCAGTATGTGATCAGCCACTCGCAGCTGGAAACACGAACCCTGCAGGTGTCTGTGTGGCATAATGACCGGTTTGGATACAACAGATTCCTGGGAGAGGTGGAGCTCACATTTGATTCGTGGGAATTTGATTCCCAGCTAGAGGAGTGGTACACTCTGCAGCCCAAAGTAAGAGCCAGAATATGCATGTTTTGTCATCTTTGTCATTCTTGCACAGAGGCTTGAATATTTTCTGTGGTGTGTAGGTGGAGAGCAGCATAGACTCCACAATGCACTATAAAGGAGAACTGACTGTGGTGTTGAAGTACATTCCTGCAGAGAAGAACCTCATGCTCCCTCTGGACCAAGTTCAAGGTACCACTGTTATGGATATTATATTACCGTTAAATTATAACCTGGGTATATTGAAATCTTGTTTTTCTACAGCGTCTGTCTGTGTCACAGTCTGCATATTGTGATATCATCTCTTGAACAGCATGAGTTTGTAATAATGAGTGACCCACCAGTGAGTCGCTGATAGTTAACATGGATGAACACATCTTTCCCACACCTTTTATATCTAAATTTAAACTGCCCCCACCCCCATAAGACCTAAAAAGTTGTTTTTATGTAAACAAATTTAGACTTGTCCTGATTTTATTCTTAATTATTGCAGAGCGCAAGGAAATAATTATGGTCCTTGCCTTTAAGCACCAACCTCCTTCCTGTGTTCAAACTTCTGCAGGATTTCAGAAAGATCTATGTATTTTCCATGGTTAGTTAGATGAAGAAAAAAATCTGAGATTGTGAACAGGGGTGAGAAGCTGAAGGATTCTCTAGGGTTTTTCCTTTTTTTTTTAAAGCAAAGAAACGCCCAAAAAGACCCAAAAATAAAACCGAAAGACTAGAACATCACATGAAAGCTTTAAATCTGGCCATTATATGTGCAGCTATCTGTAACCTAGTTTTACACCATATTTAAAAAACATCCACCTCTGCACACTCTTGAATTAACTGTATAACAAATTGTTAACAAAGCAACCGAAATTTCACCATTAGAAGGTTAGAATAATGTTGGTAAACTATTTTTCTAAAGACATCTATTGGGATATTTTGTATGCTGCTGCCATGACCCTTACACTCCTTGATGCCCTCTACCACAGAGTCGGTTGATTCATTAATGCAGATTTCCATCACACTCACCGCTGTGAGCAATATGAAAAGGTTGGGCGGTCATCCCTGGCATCTAGAGGGCATCTTCTTTTATAAAGGCATTATGTAATATCAAAGTTTTAGATATATTCAACATCTTTATTTCAGTGCTAATAACTAGATCACAAGAGAGATACTACACCCCCTTTGCATTCCTCAGAGAGACTTTAAAGCTTCACAAGCTCAAATTTTCTAATAATGTTCAAAGCTGTTTCCATCATTCGTGTCATTACTGATTTTCATGGTTGTCATTTTTTGCTGGTGTGGTTAGGGTTAGGGTTATTTGCAAATAATTTCTGAATTCATGTCATTTTTATCTCTGTCCCTTCTCCTCCCCCCTGCAGTGAAGAAGAGTTTCCTGAAAGGCAAGAAGACAAGCAGCTTCACTCCACCTAAAGGGGGCATGGTGGAGCTTTTAGTCAAAGGAGCCAAAAATCTAACAGCTGTCAAATCTGGAGGCACTTCTGATCCTTTTGTTAAAGGGTGAGACACTCCCCTCAGGGATAAAGTCTGAATGGCGGAGTCTTTTTTATGGAGGAGGAACATTTGCACACTATTGGTTACATTTAAAAAGTGTAAAACTTAAATTTTTTTACATTATTTTCTGCAGTCAAGTCACTTGCCCTTTGCTATTTACTGGTTGGCTTTGTAGCCTTTTTTGTCTTTTTGGAGGGCATTTTTACACTGAAAAAAGCCCCATTAACACTAGCTACCATCTGGCTCTTGAGTGCAGTGTGAGTGTTTAATTGACATTCAGCCCCATATCAAATGACTATCCAGTAGACAAGGCTTTTCATCAGCCACAGCTTGGCTTAGCATCACAAGGAACTCAACATCCTGCTGTTGTTTTCCTTTTTTTCCCATTTTTACGAAGACTGACACTGCCTGCTTGTTTTAAAAGTACTCGTAATTAAACAATATCTACTTGAACAACTTACTTTCATGTGAAAACACTATCCTACTGTTGTATCCTTGGGTAGGACACCTCAACAGTAATATTCGGTGGCGGTTGAATAGTCCATTACTGTGGACTGGCAGTCATTTGTCCATCAGTCTTCCACAAGGTTGCTATGGCTCAACGTGTAGCTTATCACCTGTGTATCATCAGTGTATGCTGAATAGTCAGATCCTATTTAGGTGCCTTAAAAAGCAGAATATAGTCTAATCCATCATTTATTATTCTAAAGATGTTTAGAAGTGAACATTAAGGAGAGAATTTTTTTACAGAATCTGTTATATCAAAGGGGACAAAAAAGAAAAGAAAAGAAAAGCTTCTTTGGTAGCCTTTCGTTATGAATTATGGCTCAGACATCAGGAAATCATCTGATTCTCTGAACTGAGAGTGTGCTGATTGCTGGCTACTCATAAATACTACATACAACCCCACATCAAACAAACCAAAATATCCTGATTATCATGCATGACTTTGTTTGTTATTAATGTTGCAGCCATCTAATCAACTCTTAAACTAGAAATGTTTACATTTGCACAGACACATAGGTCCATGCACTCCTCCACCGCTTTCGTAATCGGTCCACTATACGAAGCCAAGATATGATTTAGGAAAACAAAGCTGGAGCAAAGTCTAGTGAAACTGTCTGCTTTCCCCCAGGTATCTCCTCCCTGACAGCAACAAGTCAACCAAGCACAAGACTGCGGTGGAGCGACACACCGTGAACCCACAGTGGAATCACACCTTCACCTACTGTGGCCTGCAGCCTGGAGACCTCAACAACATCTGCTTGGAGCTCACTGTGTGGGACAAAGAAGCTCTGGCCAGCAACATCTTCCTGGGAGGAGTCAGGCTAGGAGCTGGCACAGGTATGATGTTCTTACACTCTTATCTACTGGAATAATTGAATCAGAGCCAATATCAGTGATTTAATGATGATTCTAATTGCATTATTCCTGGAAGACTGAGGGAGTATTGATATCCTCATGTCCCACAGGTTTTTCTAACTGAATAAACAAATGTTCATGTTTGTCTCCTCTCCCCTGTAGGCAAAAGCTATGGGAATGACGTTGACTGGATGGACTCATACGGGGAGGAACAGCGGGTTTGGCAACGCATGATCGAAAACCCAGAGGTTCCTCAGGAGTGTACTCTGATGCTCCGGTCCAGCATGCGCAAGTGTAACATGTGAGCCCAATCAAAGCACAGAGAGGGTAAACGGAATAACAAAGGGAGAAAGAAGACAGAGAAATGGTCTGAAGGTACAAGGACGGAGCTGGAGTTTTTGAACATTCAAGAAAAAAAAGGCAAAACAGCATAACTTCAGTGCTCACAAAGGACAACAGGCTGTCCTTCTCTGTACTTTTCTTGCTTGTTCAGATCCCTTCTCTTGTCCAGAACAGCCAATCATGCCTTACTCACTCATCCACTTGTGCCCCTCTACCCTCCAAAGTGTCTAGTCTCGACCAAGCACTGCTGCTGCTTCTTGCTGTCCATTAAAATCATCATTCTGTGTAACTTCCTATAACCTCTAAATAAGCACATGGTGACTCCTGATGTATACATCCTCATCTTGTAAGTGAGCCATTATTGCATGTAGTTATAAATGATGGAAAACATTAGGCAAGGCAATGATCAATGGTGTATAAACCTTTCCTTTATAAGCAACCAAGCAGCATTGTGATATGAAGCACAGAATAATGTCTCATTAACATACGGAGGTGGAAAGTCACTAAACCGTGCACTACTGAGTAGCTCAAGGTTCTCTTCTGGAAGCACTTGTGCTATTTATCATCTTAAATCAAAGTTTTGTCTCTATGCCTCTCCAAATATTTTGTCTTAATATGGTTTCTTTGAGATGAAAGTAAAAGGATTAGTGGACTAAAAACAAGCCTTGCCTTTAAAATGTTAGAATAACATTGTAAAAAGTTCTGGAGATGAAAGGAAGAGAAGAGTGACACTGGGGCTGTAACAAACTATCCAGATTAGTTTTCTGATTTGTAAATTAACTTTTAAAAAATCCCAGAAAATTAATTTTATTTTTAACTGGTTGTCCTCTACTTTGTACAACCAAAAATTACTTAAGAATTTAGGTATAAGAACATGTTAGGTATTGTATCTAATCCGAAATATCTAAAAATATCTAGAGGGTCCCACTTGCTACATTATCATGCAATAGTTAACATGAAGGTAGATTTCCAGGGTCAGGCTACACATTTACCCCAATAAGATGGCAGACCTGTAAAGTTGGAGGATTTAAGTGTCAATTTATAGTGGAGAATTTATGACAAAGCATTTTTATTATCAAATTTTTGTGTGATGTTTATCAATTGTTGTACAAGTGGAAGACAACCAAGTATAAATTTAACACACGCTACATGAAATTTTAGCTCCGACATGACATCGAGATAACTTCAGTTGAATGAACTACTAATCAAAGACACACATTTTTAAAAATTACAACCACAATGATGGGGTGTTAAACACGTAATATTAGCTGTACAACTTAATACACTTTCGCAGCAGTCATTTTTAATGCTAAGCAACGTAAAAACGTGGTTATTGTCAACAAGACACAGCTGGTAAAAAGTCAATTAGTGGTAAAAAATTGCTATAATAACAGGTTCAGTCAGTGACCTTTATTATGACACATATATCTGTAATTCTGACTGTCAAGCCCGTTAGTGTATGCAACTTGATGGGCAGTTTGCTGCAGCACTGTGTTTCTTACATTTTTGAGGTTCTAAAACATATTAGTTCACGTTTTCTTTTTTTTTTTTTTGATTGAATAAGTCTAAGATTGAATCATTTGATAAAGCAAACATTTGTTAAAAGTCTACATGCAGTAAGTACATGGAGTTTAGCTGCTTTCAATCCCTGTTTGGCAAAATAAATATACCAGTGGCACAAAGTCTTGACAGATTAGAAAAACTTAGATTAGCTTTGATGTAAATTTACATAGCACTGTATCAGTGTGTTGATATAAACTGCATGATGTTAGAGAAAACAGATGTAGAAGAACAAAAACTTACATAAAGCACTTTACACCCTGAAGAGAAAGTGTGATTTGCAGTGCGTTCTCAGGAACCCTGAGATGGTGGCTATGCGTAAAGTGAGTCAGCACTGAGGTGAGCCGCCTTGATTTCAGAGATGGTGGTGGTGGTGGGGGGGCCAATAATGAGCCAGTGACAGTCAGACTGTGACCTTGTACCTGTCGCCCAAGGCTCTGCAATCCTTCATCCTGTGATGATTCACGGCTCACAAAAATGATTTTCCAAGTTAAACCCTGTAGAACTATTTTTTCATGTAGGATGCAAGCTGTGTCCGCTTGTCCTTGGCAAATACGTACAAACATGTGTTCCAACATACTCATGCAATACCTTAATACTGGGGAAATTCTTATTGTACAGCATGTAGTATCTCCATTGTGTCTGGTTTCCACACATCACATTTACTGTTTAATCTATTTTCTTCCTATGTGTGTTATGAAAATATTTTGAAATAAACACATCTTTCCTTAGACTGTATGTAGATTTTTGTTGTTATTGAAGAAAGTTTTCTGAATAGTAACTGCTGCCATTTTGTGTGCTCTTTTGTACCTAAGGTCCTGGCAATTTACAAGGTAATTTCAAATAACAATTACACATATATTATTATTATTATTATTTTTTTTTTTTACTTGTCCTGTCCAGCATCGTAGCAAGCAGAATGATGGGGTCTGGTTGCATTGTTGTATTGGACAAATTTTGCTTTGCCAAGAGGGGCTTTATAAATATAAGGCCCCCTTTGATATTCAGAATGTATTTATTTTATTTGGTTTGTTTTTTTCAATACTTGATTACAATTGCATTTTACATGATATTGCTGGACCTGACAAGAGGATAAGGGAGATTAAGAAAATAAGTGATGGGGGTGAACCAAAGTATAGAAGACAGAAAGAAAAGACAAGGAAAAAAGGAAAGAAAAAGAAAGGAGAAAAAAAAAAGACAAAAGAAACACACACAGCCAACTGTTGCGTCCCTACATAAATCCATCAGCGCATATCTCATAGTCTCATAGCAAGTAAACCCCTACAATTACACATAAATTCAAAAAATGTTTTTATCTCTCACCTTGTGCTCAATTATTCAATTAAATGAATAAATGAATTAATGAAAAGCTCCATCTCTTGTATTATCTAGTTTAATGTTATCCTTGGCAATTAATGATGTGATCAAATTACTGAATCATGAATCAACGCTGCATATCAACAATGCTGCTACGTACATCTCTCCATCTTGCAGCTTTGACCAGAATTTGTTGGCAAACGTGTCTAACAACTCTCTATGTTCTAAGATTGCACAGTCATGCAGGCATTTCGTAATATATGACTGTGCTTTGAGCTGTATTTTCATCGTAACAAACTCCTTAGTGCAGGAACTCAGGATGAAAAGAATTTCCCTAAAATAATGCTGTTGAAGATCCTTAGCTTTGCAGGTAAAAGTATGGTAAATCTGTTTGTTCAGAAGAACAGGAACATATGCTCATTTTAAATGCTGTTGAAGCCTAGTCTTAAATAACAGAAGCAGGGCCCTATTTGGAGTCATTTTATTTTCATTCTTCTCTGTCACCACTGAAAGAATGAATGATCTTTCCATTATCCTGGTGGCCCCATGGTCCTCCATAAGATGAGTGAATGTTGTTGGTTATCTGACCTCTTGGGCAATCCCTTGGTTTTCCTACCAGGTTAAAAGGTGGAAGAAGCAGACGCTCACAGCCAATAGACATACCATAATGTCTGACAGAAAAGCATCCAATATTGGTTCAGTGTTTTTTCATTTTCTTCACACCATTAAAAATGTGGACATTTATTCAAAGTACACCCAAGTAATCTGAATGGTAAGAAGTGCACAACCTCCGCATAACAAATATTTAATCATATTTTGTAAATCCACTTAAAAACGCACCGAAGCGCTGTGCATTAACACAGGGTACATCATAATTAAAGATGTGAGACATAAATACTAAAAAGGATAAAGGTTTTCCAGACTTTTTGTACAAAATAGTAAAATATATTTCTGGTTTGAAAACATTAAAAAATAGCAAAACATTCAGATAAACACAAGAATCAATGTGACTGTAATGTACTGTGATTGACTTAATCTAGACCAGCCTCAGATCGCGCCATGACTGGCATCCACACCTTTGATGATGACACACACATGCTCACACACTGGATACAAGACAGAATGAGTTCATGTAGGAGTGTATGACATGTCGATGAAAACATATGATCTGAGGCAGTTTTTTCTGCTGTGATGAGGGAGGAAAAGGATCAGAGATGGCTGACAGTCCATGAAGTTGAACTGAAAGGCAGGGAGGGGTTTATGACTGACAGGTTTGGGCTGCCTCTTGCTGTAACACCATCTCATCCTTGCGGAGGGGGAAGGTGTCAATGGTGGTGAATAATTCAGCCGCTGTGATGGGGAAGGGGTAGCGCTGCTTGTCTATGCCCTGCTTGTCTACCACCACCATTTGGAAAGACCTCTGAGGAATCCGGAGCAGTAACCTGGGAAATACACATCAACTTGGTTAGCATGAGGAGAAAACAAAGTCACATGTCCTGAAGTTACACCGATGTGAGTGTGCGTCTGTTTGAGTTAGTACCTGAGCTGCAGGGCCAGCCCTGGGGGAAGAAGCCTGTGTCCAATTCGGCCAATTTGTGCTGGGTAAGTCCCAATCAGCTCAATAACTGTCACATGTCTCAAGTCCAGTCCACACTGAGCCGGCTGTTCTCCCAGGACATAAACAAAGACACAGATACGTTATGTTTTACAGCGAACTATGCAGAGCTGCAAGAAACAATTATAATCATGATTAATACGTTCATCTACACACGAGTGTACTCCTTTTTTATTAGATCACTTCGACTGTTTTCAGCTGCAGAGGCTTTCTTATATTACAAGCAAATAAGAGCATTATGTTGTGACATTAATTTGATTTGTTGTGGTTTGAAAAGAATAAACACAAATGTGATGTAATAACCCTCCAGTGACTCAGAAATCTTTCATCACATAGTTGCATTTGAGTAAAAAATATATTACTGAACACATGAGGAACAGATTTTTAACAACTTCAGAGATTTTATCAAAACATAATTATCTGTTTCCAAGGCTACTGAGAAAAGTCTTGAGCTTCTATCTGTTGTTTCAGAGCATCAAAGTCAGTTCATGCAGGGTATTTTTGCCCCCAATATAAAAAGAATTCAAACAAACAATCAGTATAAACAAACACATCTCTCAACAGTTTTCTCTTGAAGACAAACATTTGCCTGAACATCTTGGTTAGATAATAATTTCCTATCTAAATCTCTTTCCACTCACTTCCCTGTTCTCACAGTAATGTCCAATATAAATAGATAAAAGGATGAATCACGGATGAATCAGGTGGAGTTGGAACCAGCAGTGGCTACTGGTTTGGACTGGGGAGAGGTTAGAAACAGTCCCCTTTCAGTGTGAAGTTTGCATGTTCTCCCTGTGTATGTATGAGTTCTGACCGGGTACTCCAGCTTCCTCCCACTGTCCAAAGACATGCATGTTAGGTTAATTTAACACTCTAAATTCTTACTGTGAGTGTGCTTGAATGTTTGTCTGTCTGTCTGTGTGTCTCTCTATGTTGGCCCATTGATGGACTGGCGACCCGTCCAGGGTTTTAATCGCTGGGATAGGCTCCAGCCTCACTTGGATTAAGCGGTACAGAAAATGAATGAAAGAATATATCATTCCTGATGTACCACAGAAAAACCTTGGTTTTCTCTTGCTCATTAGAAGCAAAATATAGAGTGATTACTGGTATCTCAATATGTGTTATACAAACATATTCCTATAGATTAAAGAAAAGTGTATTTTTGTACAACACCAGAGCCGTGTGTGTGTGTGTGTGATTGAGCATGTTTTTTTTCCTAATCACTGCTAAAGTTCCACATTCCTTGATCTTTCTGATATGTAAAAAGGAGCAGCCTCCCAACATATTCAGGATAGTTTGACAAATGATCGAATACGGCACAAATGTAACAATTTCAGATAACCAAACAGCTGGATAGTGATCCCTCGGGTTGTTGAGCAACTAGCACTGGTTAGTCCCTCAGCTGATGACACACTGACTCCAAAAGGTCAGGCATTTAAAGACGGCTCTCACTTAATTGTTTCTGACGAGTCAGTGAAAAACATCCAGCCCAGAATAGCCTCATCAGAGCTGTTGTCACAACCATTTATTCACTGCAGTGACATTCTCTGATCATCACTGTGACATCCTCTCTTCTTTTTATTTGACCATTTAGGTATCTTAGTGTAAACAAGAACGTAACTCAAACACACTCTTTGTGAGAAGGGACAGAGAGGATACAAATCACCACAGTGCTGCCTTCCTCCTCATCCCTCCAGCTCAGCTGACCCATATTCAGCCAGTGCTGTGTCTCCGTGAATCATGTCTCACCTGTAGGTTAGTCATCTGGAAGCGGTAATTGTGATTGGCAGCAGTTGGTGCAGAGATAATGAGCAGCCGTCGCTTCTCGTAGAACTGGTCCAGCAGTGCAGCAGCTGTACGCACTCCCACATTGATGTTCATAGCTGTGATGACATTGAATGTACAATTAAGTCAAGATATGAAAGATACTCAAAGGAGGTGAAGATTTCTAGCGACACATTGTCACCGTGAGGTGCTGCATAATTTGATTGTTTGTGTCTGTTCAGTAGATGAACTGAGGTGAACATTAACCACTGACGGCGGAGAGCCGCAACACATTTCTTCTTGTCTCACAGAAAAAGACATGAAACAGCATGAGCCTGATATTGATTTTCTTCTAATCGATGGACCGCAGAGGATGCCTTTTTATCCTCCACTGGGCTTCTCACATGAAACCCGGAACAGAAAGAGAATTTACTGATACATGCGGTTGTGTTCTTCTGGAAACAGGTCACGTTTCCGTTTACATGTATGCTCATCATTCAAGTTGGGTCTGAAGACAGAAGATTACACTTGCTTTACAGGTTGGGGAAACCCCTAGATAACAAATTATTGTATAATATTACCAGACCCAAATGGGGAATTAGGCTCTGCATTTTAACCACCTCTTGGATGTGAAATATTCACTTGTTTGGCCAGTCAATGATTTTGTAACCGATAGCTAATATAACAGAATCACCACAACTGGAAGCTGTGTGTTTTTGCATGCCAATAAATAGATATATCTGGCGTAAAACAACTGTTTTTATTGGATGAACATTCTTGCAAACTCATTCATTCATTTTCTGTCCCACTTAATCCAATTCAGGGCCAACAGGCAGAGAGAAAAACAATTCATCCACAGACACACTCACTCCTAAGGGGAATCTAAAGTAACCAATTAACCTACGATGCATGTTGTGGGAGGACGCTAGAGTACACGGAGAGAATCCACACATACACGGGAAAAACATATGAACTCCACACAGAAAGACCCCTGTTACGAACCCCTCATGAGCTCAAATGGCTCAAACCACTTCCAGTTTGAACCCCACCCAAGGCTCAAACCAGCAAAGTGCTAACAACACCCCTGTGCAGGCCCACTGTTGTATACCAGAAACAGCCCTGTATTTTTAATAAATATGTCATACTTATTATTCGTTTTCTAAATATTCAGTCGACTTTTGTTTCTTTGTTTTTTGTTTTTCTTATTGAAGTCAAAAGTAATGAAAGTAAAAATTCTGCTGCTGTAATTTGAATGTTTCTCTCCCACTCTGTATCAGTTTGAAAGCACAAATCATAAACCATTTAAAGCCCAATACCACAGCAGTAATAATTCAGCATTATTGAATAACAGCTTCTGACTTTAAAAGAAGAGTGCAGACACAGCAAATATCCTCTACAAGCACACATATCTGTTGTATCATCAGTTTTTTATGAAAGAGATCTATAAAGTCCTTCTCAGTAAAAATCTTCTCTTTGCAAGATTGTAGCCTGCGTTTGTGTGTCTTCATGGAGTACCTACGTGCACAGTTTGTATCTGAACCAGACCAGGTGAGTCCGTACTGACACACCCTGGCAGCGCTGCCCCGCAGCTCGAAGCCACCGGTGCAGGTGAATTCACAGGTGGCGCCGTAGTTGTCTCTGTCACTGTCACATTTCATGTAACCATTGTCTGGGGGAGTCAGCGGGCTGCAGCGGCGCACTGTGCAAAAAGGGACATCACAAGAGATACAGCAGGCAATGATGATGGTTATTACTGCCATTTCATCACTTTGGACACTTCAGATCAAAACAACCGGTTTCTCTGCTTGACAGTTTCCTTTCAGGCAAATTCTCTCCATTTTCTTTAAGCAGTTCTGACTAGTTTTAGGAGGAAATAAAAAAGTACAATACAGTCAGTGTGAGTTTAAAACATCTGAATTTAAATATGAAAGAGCTTTAGAGTTGTTTGTTTTAATTATCCATTTAATATCATCAGACTGAACTCACGCAGACCTAACAAGGCACATCATGTCACCTTTAATTATCACTGCACTGAAAGTAGATGGTTATTGTCAATAAGGTCACATGCATTTACATCCTCACCTCGTACTCTGACAGAGAAACGGCAACTTCCTTTGTTCCCAGCTCGGTCAAATACAGTGTATGACATCTTATGGAGGCCTTCTGGGAAGTCAGATTTTGAAGGTTTTCCTTTCAGGGTAACACTGCAAATCAAAGGGTCAGTTTGAATCTCTCTTTTCAACAGAACTTAAACTGAGAGCAAGAGAGCAAAATGGCATTAAAGGTGAAGACAGTATTCAGGGACTGACTCTGTAAGAATGCCGTCTGCTGTGTCAACACCCTCCGGTGTGTCCCAAGTTACCCTCGCTGTCAGCTTGCCTGGTTCAGCCCACTTATCCTTCACACTAGGACACTTGATTTTTGGGGGATCAATATCTATAAACAGAAAATAAAATGTTATGAAAATCTGTGAAAGTGTCACAAACATATGTTTTGACTTTCATGCTTTCTCTTATTCTGTTTTGTACTGTTTATCCTGATAATGGGACATTTTATTTTTGTTAAAATAGTTGGTCATTAATACAAAAGTGGAAAAAATAATGATTATACATTTTTACCTCACTGTTACCACTGCAAGACTTGATTACATAAATGGTCAAAAAACTTACCTGCATATGTTGTTTGAAAAAGCTTTGAATGGACAATTTTGATGACTCAATTTAAAAAATGAATATTGTGCGAGAACACTTAAGTGTCTATTTGATGGCTCCATACGCTACATAATAAAACCATTTGTTAAACATTCATGAAAACCACCTGGGGATCAACTAGACAATACAAACAGTGAAACCCTGAGACATGCTGGAAGTATTAACACAAAACAGTCTTTTATAGCGACACAAAAAGTAAGATGAATCAGTCCCCTGAGGAAACAAGGATGAGTCATCAGTGTGTCCTCTCAGACGGAGATGTAGCTCACGCAAACGTTGTTCTACAAACAGCACTTGAAAGGACGTGCTGACTGTGGTTCAGCCTTTGCACACACTAAAAAGAACTAGAAATCTAACATTTATGCAATTGCTGAAATTCAGGCCCTTTAATTCACAGTGGTTTAACTCAGAATAAAAAGTAAAAATGGTATAATTTTCTGGTTAGTGGAGAAAACCACAGTCTGTTTGTATTTCTGTGAAAGATGAATGGAAATTTCTAAAGAGACATTTCTTTTTCCAAATTTAAATCTCAAAACCTTATGAAGAAGATGTTTCGTCCCAGAGTTAAATCAAAAAGCAAGTGCTGGCACTGTGCCTTAAGTTAGTAATTATTTGTTTGTACAGCGGCTCCCAGCCAGTCTTACCAACACATGTGGGGACGGAGGCGCTCCACGCTTTGTTGTGCTGGCAGGTTGCCGTCTTCTGGCCCTTCAGAGTGAATCCAGGGGAGCAGAAGAACTCGCAGCGAGAGCTGAAGTAGGAGCCGTCCGAACATTTATAACCTCCGTTAATGGGCATGTCAAGCTTTGGACAGTGGATCTCTGTCAGCAGAGAGAAGTCAAAGTTAACAAATGTTTTTTTCTTGCAAACAATTATGATTCCTACCATAAATTACAAGCAGATTAAGTTGTTTAAAAGGGTTTCAATTTAATGGTGTATTTTCCTCAACTATCTTGAGCCAAAATGGAGGGACTAAAAGAGACAGACCTTGTTGAAAGGCATCTGAATCCACATTCTCCTTGACCTTTCAGCATCTGGCAATAACCTTTCTGTAATCAACTGCCTGAAAATCATACCCTTTTCACTCAGTGATGGGCCAAAGGAGAAGGCAAGAGAAAAAGCAATGTTTCAGCTTTTCTCAAGCTGCTTTTCAGTCTTTAAATGACAATCTCTGGTATGGCAGTAATAAAACCAGAGGACACTAGATGACAGTCTGCCTTGAAATTTCCTTTCCAAACAGAGACATGCTGATGCCAGCCAAAGAAGAATGTAGTCCAGCGGGTAACTACTAGCAGTAGTAACATGCCAGTCTCCAGCCTGGACATGCTAATGGTTAGCATTGGAATGCTAATGTCAAGGCAAAGCAAATATCAATGCAAAAGATGATCCCAGAGTTAGCAACATGGGTTACTGCCCAGGTTAAATGACTGACGTCAAACTTCTTTGCCTCCACCGACACTTAAGTTACCAGCGTCAGCTGATCATAAATTAGCAGTAAATCTTACACAGGAACTGATCTTGATCACTTTAAATGCTGATAATTTGAGATACTAATACACAACTAAAAATGCAGAGCTTGTAATGTGTGAATGTGTTTTGCTTTGCCTTTGTGTTAACAGTCATATCCTTTCACATCACATTATCATAAATCAAAACTTTGCATCATTTCTTGGGAAAATGATCATTTTATGTGGCAGCAAAAAGGTATATTTGCATGTGTCAGTTGAATTGCAGCTTAGTTTAGTATTCGATAATGTGTATATGTGTTCAGATGGATGTTAGTTCTCACCTCTGCAAGCATAGTTAGACGACCAGTGTTTGTTTGCCATGCACACCACTTCCGTGCTCTGGACTTCATATCCCTGTTTACATCGGATTTTACAACGTGTGCCCATCACATTCCTGTAGTGCTCGCCTCTGGGGGTGCGACAGCTCACATCACCATGTTTCACCTTAATAGGTGCACACCACGGGGTTCCTGAAAAAACAGAGGAGACCACACACAAACAGCAATGAACTTTTGTTTGCAGCATCAGTGCCGTCGCATGTCTTGGCCCTGGAACAAGACACTCAATAACAAGCACTTACCTGAAGACTATCATGGCTTAGAAAGACTTAGGGGTGAAGATGTAAAAATCCACTTATCACCTTGAGAATAGGCAGATACAGTGGATTTCTCATTACAGTACCTTTTCTGTGATTTCCCATTATCCTGAAGTGTCTTAAGAGTATAATAAGATAGCTTGACTTGAAAAGACATTATTGTGTGTGGAGCAACACAGAAGAAAACCTTACATCCACAAAACTCCTTTTAAAGCCCAGAATTCCTAGATTAAATTTCCCTTCAACTTGTCCTCTTGCCTGGTGGATATTTGCCCATCTCTTGAACACTTGAGTAAAAATTCCTTGGCTCATGCCAATTTCATTGGGCCACAACGTTCTTATTCAAAAAAGAAAATTCAGATTTGCAGTTTATTTACTGCTGGCTCAGGACAAACACTTAGTCCTGCAGACCCAGCACACACGTCCACAAACTTGGGAGAAAAGAATACACCAGATTCGGCTGATGTCTATTTGATATAAAGATGAATGTTCATTATACAACCAGCCTCTCTTGCTGTGTTTATGTGTGTGTTGGCAAAGTTTCCATAACCACTGAGTGAGAGAAATTAATACTATATTTAAGCCTTTACATGAAGGGAGTTTGGTTTGGCCTGAATGATACTGTTCCATGTCGAACTGAGGCCAAATATAAAGCTGGAAGCTACTTTGACATATCTGTGTCAAGTTACAGAACTAGCTTACGTACCCCGAGTTCAATAAAAAAATCACATTCTTTTTCTATTTCTAGATAGATAGATAGATAGATAGATAGATAGATAGATAGATAGATAGATAGATAGAT
>JAVQJG010169649.1:0-14300 GCA_036024015.1 Craterocephalus amniculus
TCTTTATGCGTTCAGCCCGTTCAGCCAGAGCAACGCGCCGCAACATCTCAGCTTTTATGACGCTACATGTCCTGCAGCTCGGTCAGCGAGCGGGACGTTTATAAAAGCGGAACGGTATAGAAGACGAGGTCCGCACCACGACTGCTTTCCAGAGTAAGTCTGAACCGTGCTTACTATGTGACGGGCGGACAATAAAGTTTTTTATTTAATTAATTTACAAAGCACCGCTTGCAAACGGTGTCAGTGCAGCTGCAACAGATCATAAGCAGGTGCAACGGGAGCAGTTTCACAATGACAATGAGGTCATTGATCAGATCGGTGGATGAAAACTTTAGGGCCGATCAGAAAAAATGTAAAATATGTGAAAAATCGGCCGATCCGATCAAGCCGATCCGATCGGTGGAAAGCCTACATCGGTGTATAGGTAGATATCGTTGAAGTCAAACCTCAGTGCTGTTGCCCTGCCTTTCCTTATCTCCATCTTCCTTCCTGCTGTCACCCTCGTCTGAGTTCAGCCCTCACCCTGAGCCATTGTCTCCTGTTTGGCTATAGTTGTGAGAAAAGTCAGCTTCAGTTGGGTTTAATTAGAAGCAGTTCACGTTGTTTTAGCGTTACTAGCTGTGTGTCTTTTTGGTAAAAAGGTAAACACCTGCAGTTTATGTGACAGTTTTGAGTACATTCAATTTCTCTTCAAAATGTGGCCACATGAAAGA
This sequence comes from Craterocephalus amniculus, assembly GCA_036024015.1. Lineage (NCBI taxonomy): Eukaryota > Metazoa > Chordata > Actinopteri > Atheriniformes > Atherinidae > Craterocephalus > Craterocephalus amniculus. The sequence continues at coordinate 714 of JAVQJG010169649.1, forward strand.
ATAAAAGAAAAATCTAATTTTCTGCTTAATCATTGATAAAAGAGATATGGGGCACGCTTCCCGCAAGGGTTTCATGCTGCATTTAAACACTGGCTCTCTGAGGTGAATTGTTGCCTGGTGTCAGGTGCCACTGATGCATCTCTTTGCTGAGAGATCAGTTAAGACGGAAAGAGCTGAGTAACTGAGCCCAGCTGGTGTATCTTGCTGAGTCACAGCAAATGAAATGGTTTTACTGGTGCTGTACATTACGGCTGCTGCGGTGTGTGTGTGTGTGTGTGTGTGTGTGTGTGTGTGTGTGTGTGTCTCTCTCGCTCTCTCCAGTTTCCTTAATTCTCTAAAAGTATAATTAAACGTAAATTATTTACCGTGTATGCTGGAGCAGGATGGATATGATGCTTTTCTGATAAGGTTTGAGTGAATGTGTTTGTATTTGTGTTCAAATCATAATTCTACCTTCTGTGTAATGTTTGCTGCACATGTGGAACCACTGATCTGACCATAACCTACTTATATATGTCTAAATTCTGTCACACAGCCTTTCCGAAGCAACCTGAGCCAAGTTAACCTGGTACCACTGCCACACACACAAACTCAAACACACAATAGACTTTACATAAATGAATTTACAGGTGTGTTTGTGAGGCAGAGCTTCTTGTGACTGTCATCCAGTCACGTCAGGGCCTGAGGGGAAATTGATCTCTAAATCTGCGAGTGATTTTGAGCGATTTGCAGCTATTCAGTTTTATGCATAGGCTGTAAAATAAATGGATGAAGCGCTTGACCTGGAGGTTTCTGATGAGCTGGAATGGAGCTCAGTTGAAGGTTTCCACCATTGCCATCTTGATACAGTCACTAGTCTAGGCAAGGCAAGGCAAGGCAAATTTATTTATATAGCGCTTTTCAGGTCCAAGACAATTAAAAGTGCTTTACATACAACATAAGAATTACAATAAGATAATTTAAACACAAAATCAAACACAGTCAAAAACAGTGATTAGGTATCATTTAAACACAAAATCAATCTAAAACGGTAATTAAGTCTAACATCATGATCTTGTTTGCAGCATAATAGCTAAGAACGTAGAGCTAAGAGAGCGGAGCTGTGAGCGCGGGGAGGGATGATTGACACCCAAACTCTGAGCTACGAGTTAACAAAGTTAACACAGAGCTAACGGGAGCTAACCAGCTAATAGAGGTAGGCAAGCTAAAGATAAGGTGCACTGTTAGCCGGCTAAAAATCATGGTTGTGCTACTCTTGGCCTTGATTTCCCGGATATCTGGCATCTGTCAATCAACAGAACACGCCCCTAATTATGAAGAATTTTAGGATTAAATAACATCTAAACGAATGAATTTGAATTTTTTTCACTCCCCCCACAGTTGTCATGAAGGTAAACCTGACATTTTAAAACTGAAATGTTTTTTTTTAACCAGGCTGTTAACATGTTTAATTCTGCTGTAAAGTTGGCCTTTTTAACATAGGAGTCAATGAGTAATTGCCCCAGTTTGGACCCAGCACCTAGTGGAGGAGGGGGAACTGCAGTTTTTAGCAATTCTGCATATGGTTCACATTTCTAAGCCGGAGGTTGCTGCTTGGATTTAAGCCCTTTTCACCCTGCCGGTTCAAGGCCAGACTGAAGTCCACTATCTCTGAATGGAAGAGATGGCCGGTGTGGCAGCTCTAAACCTGCGCTGTGGAGTCAGATTAATGTGCAATATCAACTTGCTGATCCATTACTAAGCCCTGTTTGTTGAACAGTGGGTCCAGCTTAGTATGGAAAGGCTTGATACACTTTTTTTGTTTGTTTCCACAGGTAAAAACTAAAAAGGTTGCAGAGTATCTGTAACCTGTCCAACTTTTTTGGGACCATCCCATTGAGGTCGCAGTCTTATAGATCTGAGCTCAAATGTGGATCTTGACTCACTGTAATCCACTGACTGGTTGAAAAATGGTCACTTCTTGATGAAAGAAGAAAGAACACAGCCTGCTAGATGCCCGATACATCTGTCACTACCATATGGTGGCCTGGAAGTGTAAAACAAATTTATATCCACCAAAACACTTTTACATTTTGACCGAAACACTTGAACACATTGACCGGCTGATTAGGGAAGGTCAAGGGTTGATAGTTCAAATCCAGCCCCGCTAAATTGCTGTGTTTTGATCAAATTGTGAAAGTGTTTCAGTCAAAATATAAAAGTGCTTCGGTGGATGTAAATTTGTCTTGCACTTATAGGCTACCGTATTACCCGGACTCAGTCCCATCCTGAGTCAGATCCCTCGGTGGAAACGGTTGTTGTTTACTCCTAACGCTACTTGTGTGGTGTCATGTTGGAAAGGGTGTCCCATTTCTTCTTAAAAAACCTATGTAGACATGAAAGAATATCTGGAAGCTATAGAGGAACCAGTTTAGCCTAGCACATTATCCTATGTCCTATAATTTTTTGTTTGTTCAGTGTAACATTGTGAAACATGTTGACACTGAGCCCAAGTCTTTAGCAGCTGCTGCTGTTTGGCTTTGCATCATTTATTGCAAAAACACTGTCAGCTGTAACACAACAGGCCTGTATCACAGTCAGCAAAACACAATGTCCACATATTAGACAGTTTGACAATGTGTTATCAGACCCATTATTAGCTTCATACCTAATGTAGAAGCTTTAAAGTGCTATACGGCTCCTCATTTAATACTTAACTGAAAATATATAAACCCCCTAAACATATTCATGCAAACATCCCCACTTCTCATATACAACTATTCACATTAAACGGATACAGTGTACCTTCGGGCCCAAACATCAGCCTAATGTGAGTAAAAATGGATGATTTCGGGGTCAATAACAGCGTTTGATGTTAGCACTCCAAAGCTAGGGCCGGATCCTTCACTGGTGAAAAATCATTTGAAAAAGTCTTGAATCCAAATTATTTCACTATCAGCTGGTCAGAGTGGACTGAAAACAGGACTGAAACTGTTTCATCTAACGACAGTGCATTGTGGCCACAGGCCTGTCATTAACAGGTTAACAGTTACAGGTTCAGCTCCTCCTAGTGGTGAAAAGTTACACAGTACCCCTTTAAACTGTCGCTGCAGACATATTTCATCGTCCCTCCACATGAAGAAAACCACATGTGTAAAGATGTCAAAGTAGAAATGCTCAAGTTAGATAGTTGTTTGGTTCACACAAATGAAGTTTTCTACCTCAGATGAAAGAAACGGCTAGTGTGTGTGTGTGTGATGAATACAGGTTCAGAGCCAGTGATGATACAGGAGTATGTTTTATCTCTTTTCTCGTTCCAGCACTATCTGCTAAATCATGTATAGCCTATTTTCAGCAGTTTTTGTCTGTATATTGATATACCCATTCAAATAAATACAATTGTAAAATAAATTTGGTGTAATATTTATATTATTATGTTCTATTAGAAGGTGTAGTTCTACTTACTGTTTGAAAATAATTGTAAATTTTATTTAGAATGCATTTTAGATTAAGAAACCTCTAAGAGTTACAGACTAAAAAGAAAAAAAAAGACAGATAAAACACAAAGAAGCTTAAGGTTAGGCAAAAAATCAATTTTAAAAGAGACCCTCTACATTAAAGGTGTTTTTTTAAAAACCAGAAATATAAGTAGCTAGGATCTAAGGTTCTACTAAAAAGAAATGTGTGGAGTGCTTTTATAAACTTTAGATTGTAGAGCCACACTGGCATTAGGAAGGGCAGCCATTATCTCCCATGGTGCTCTGCTTAATGCTGTGAATGAAGAGGCAGTTAGAGGAGCAGCGGGAGTGTATTGTGGTTTGTGGGATGAGTGTTACTTGAGGTATGGTGGGGCATTTCCAGAGTGAGAAGGGAGATGATACATTCAGTCCCAACGTAGATGGAAACCCAGGGACGGGAGTAAAAAATGGATGAAACGTGTTGATATTTCCACACTCTCCTCAGGATCCTAGCAGCAGAGGTCTCTTGTTTCTGTGTGAAGAGGTGTGTTAAAGTCGGATACTGTAGATCCCTGTACGTTTCTTAGGTTCATATAAAGTCTGGGGGGCGGGTAACCTCACTGGTTGCTTATTGGGGGCATTCTATGGACCAACTATGACTGATTGTCTTTGGTTTTTCACCAACTCTACAGACATTATTCAGAGTGAAGCACAGACTGTGAGCTGGTTTCATTAACTGGTTGAATGTGTCTCCGACCACATGCAGCTAAAGCCACCGTAGCTGATGTGCTCAGGCTACTCACTCCTCACACGCTGACTGAAACCCACAATAAAACCGTCAAGAAAATCATATTTCCACAGACAATCACAACATCTCAGTCTCAAATCGTTCCTCACTCATTCTGACGGTTTAATACAAGAAACAGAAGTCCTTTTCAATCGCCCCTTTCCCATAAAAAAAGCATCCATGCTTGCTTCACAGAAGGAGAACGAGCATATGCCTGTCTAGGAAAAGGAATTATTATTTTCTGTTCGGTGGCCGTTCAGCTGTCCTGCATCTTTGTATGAAAATGGGGAAATAAAAATAAGAGCATCACAGGGGTTCTCTGAAATATTTTGGAGCTTTTTTCTTGTTTCACACTTGGAACATATCTGGATGTGTGACTCCACTGCATGCTGATGTTTTCTTACTGATGGTTAGTTTCAGGGTGTGTACACATGTTTGTGGCTTAGTTGGACTTGAGAACTTTAGTTGGCCTCCGCAGATCAGCTAATTGTCATCTGAGCTCCTGAGAATGAGAGCGGTGGTGCACTTAGGATGCCAATATTTTCTGAAACAAATGCAGGAAATTGGAGCCAGTAAGAAAAAGAACAGAAAACTTAAAGATGACATTACTTTGGTCTGCTTACGTTCAGTATGTCAGCATGCTTGGTTTTCCTCTTTAAGATCAGGACTCAGGCCTTTTCACATGGCGTGCTCGGGCCCGGGCTGGGCCCGGGATCGATCATTTCTGAGTTGTGTTCACATGCCAGTGCTTGAACCAGGCTCGGGCGCGCTTGGTAATGTCGGCGCCAAAACACTAGGTGGCAGTGTTGAGGAAACTTCGCTGATAGCCAACAACCGAGGAAGCAGCAAAGCCTTACGTCTTCAGCCAAGCGACGGGCCAATATATCCACGTCTTGTTGCATGGTATTTTCTTGTCCACTATGGATGCAAGCCAGGCAGTCATATTTTACATTTTAGCCATTTTAAATTACTTCATAATAATCGCTTTGCACCCGCCACATTTGTTTACTGTGAAGCTAATGGTGTTGCTAATGCCCGTGCCGGGCCCGGGCATTTTTCATCACCGCCGCCAGAGTACAGTGGCGGAAAAAAGCTTTTGATCGCCCGTCAAAATTTACACAATCCCAAATATTTTCAAATTAGAAGAATTTTTGTCATGCAAGTATGGCACAGAATTACTGTCTCACCCACTCTCATAAGAGTCAGATTAAATGTGACATGACCGATCAGACTGCTGTCACTTTGAAAAAGATGAAATATGTATATATTTTAGAACCAACCATCTTGGAGGAAATCTGACTTGTGCAGTCCAGACCATCAGAAAACAAAACGGGAAGAGTCGTATTTGAGCTCCTACATGTGAACATAGCCTTTAATGCCTGAATAACAAGGGGCTTGATTAGTCATATTTTCCTTTATCTCCTGATGTTTTGCCTTCACATGACCTGTTTCCTGTTATTTTGTCTTCCTCTTCAGAGAACTGTCATCCAGACATCAGACCTGTGTGCTATTCAGGAATGCCAGAGAGTCCAAGCTGATCTGACGAGCCTGATGGGGGATTTGATGCTGCCGAACATGATGTTGAGCTGTGAAGCCTGAGTGTGAAAGCTGCTGTTTGTTTTAAGGTTTCTACTATTTTTGTGGATTCATCATCTGGTTTGGTCTCCTGGTTCTGTTCATTTTTCCAGTTAGTCAATAATCCTTAACATTGATTTATTTGTCTTTTTAGATATTTTCATAAATAAAATAAAGATTTTTTTCCTAATGGTGTGTCATTTCTTTAAGAGTGTTTGTCCCCTTTTTTTAAGGCTACTGTGCTTGAAGTGGTTGTAGTTTGTGTAGTGAGTGAAATGTATGTGACTGTTTTGACTCAAATGAGTCGTACCGTGTAATCATCTTTAATCACTACAAGTTATTCGCAGCTGGAACGCGGTGCTGTTAGTCATCACTCTGCTGCTTGTGTTTGTTTTTGAGAAAATGTTTGTGTAATTGGGTCAGCTGGGTTTTATCTCCGCCGCTGGCTGCCAACAGAAAACCAGCAGCTCCTTCAATGTTTGGGACGACCACATTCTCCTGACGAGCAGCGTCTTGCTTTTCTCACTGACGTCCTCTCAGGGTCGAGCAGAGATGATGAGACGGGATGTCGTAGCACTAACATGTAGTTTAGGGTGGATAGCTAGATGTGCAAGGTGTCGCTGTGGTTTCCATCTAGAATGACAAACACTCAGCACTGATGATGTGACCCCATTCTTTCCCATATCACTCAAACTGGGGGGGAAAGAAAAGGGGAGTTTTCTGGATGAATTTCAATGTGTTTCTCAGATGCTGAGCGCCTACCACCCGCTGCTACATGTATTTACAAAGTTGGAGTTTTCATCACAAAATGGCAGGACAATAGACAACAGATATATTATACGCAGTCTGATATTCCATCTGTCCAGCTTTTTTCCTGATTACTTCACTGATGAGTGGTTTTCTTTTGGCTTCACAGCTGTTCAATGAATTCACATTGTTCATGTAGAAATGTTCTTACTTTCAACATTAAACATTTTACAATTTGATTTCAACAAATGTTTAAGTGATCAGCGATCACCATCTTGAAAGATGTTTTTTCAGAACCAAATTTCTTCCTGGAAGTTCCAGTTTTTACTGAAGCATTGAACAGTTCTTAAGCCAGTTTTAGCCATTTTTGCATTTCCTTAGGTCTTTTCTTTGCTTGATTTTACTTTCTGAAACAGTTTAGCATCTTACGACCACAGGACGTGTCTTCTGATTTGATTAAGAAACGAGAAGCTACTCCCTGCATCAGTTAGGAAATAAAATCCATGCAGTAAATAATCTCATCACACAGTCTTGCCCATTTGATTAAATCCAGGTGGTGCCTTTTTCTTTTTTGTTTTGTTTTTGGAAGGCAGTGTAATTGAATGCCAAGAAAAAGACATAATTCCAGATCAGACGGGAAATTCTGATGGTCAGATTAAAATTTTAGCTGAACACTAATATAGTGTTTTTGCCCATTTCTATCTCAAGTGGCACATTCTGTGACTGATTTGATGGAGGACACTCCAACCCGCACTGGAAGTGATTACATGATGCGACTGTGGTTTTGGAAGCAAAGCAGAGAACTGCTCTGTCATTACAGAAGATAAGTTGGAAACTGAACATCCACAGTTAGTCATGGCTGGATAAACTCCACTGGATGAAAAATATGTTCAAGCTTAAATGCCAGAAGAGTTGCAAAACAGATTAATCTTATTGGCAAACTTTGCACCTCAGACCACCAGATGTAGACAGCAGAAACCTGTGTGAAGGTAACAGAACTGACCTAACACCGCTTCGACATCCCACCAACACCTCTGACCTCCTGAATATTCATTTGTAATTATTAATATTGTGTAAAATGAACAGGGTGTGGGTTTGGAGTCTATTTAGGTGTGCAGCGACTCCCTGGAGCATTGTCATCACCAACAACCAGCAGCGAGTCACTGGCAAGTCACTGTGCCAATAAATTCAACAGCTATTTGCCTCGAACCATCGCTGTGCAGATATTACTTGTCAGTAATGTCTAAAACGCTGGCTTCCCAAACCTTTTGAGGCACGACCTGCAAAATGACATTAATTATATATAAGGTGGGTCATCCTGCAGTATCCTCTAAATATCAGGCTTAAGAACGGTCTGTCTTCATAAATAAGGAAGATTAATGTGGATTTATGCATTAATGTGTTAAATTTAGATTTATCTCTTCGTTAATGGTTTAATTTTGGGAGCTGTGATAAAAATCCTACATTTATTTGATTAAATTTATTTGATTTATTTCACAATTATCTAGCGACCTCCTTTGATCTCGTGACCCACAGTTTGGGAACCATTGCTATAAAACGTTGCAATGTGAGCAAACACCATTGAGATATCAGCCAAGTTTCTATCTGGATAAAATTCTACAAGTCTATATTTAATTTTTAATAGTGCTTTTTTTTTAAGTCTCTGTTCTGCCTGACACACCTTCAGAGGAGTCATGGATGGTTTGAGAAACCAGTCATGCTATTTTGCCATTAAGCGATAATGACTGCTTGTTACATCACATGCTTGTCTCCGTTGTCATAATCATGATGACATGTAAGTGCTGATACTACTTCAGATTAAATGTTTTCAAAGCTGCCAATAGATTCTTTTATCTGTAAGCATTTCTGTTTATATACACTAATGTTGACACTTCATGGCTACATCAAGTCAAGAAAGCTTGATTTAATGTGTTAATTGGTCGTGCCAGGAGATAAAACACACTGAACCGGATTCGTGTTGGATGGTTGAGGGTTGAAGGTACTTGGCTGCAGTGTTGCAGAGCCTGTCAATTTCTAATCTTTCCTTCTCCACCTCCTGCAGCTTTCATTTCCCACTGATTTACAGTTCGGCTCATATCATGTCTTTTTCTTTCTGGTGACCTATTAAAAGCTGTGGAATGTGCAGAGTGGACCCTCTGACCTCATAATGGTTTGACCCAGTAGATCGGGATCAAAGAAGAGCTGAACAGCCCGGCCAGCAATGCGGGGGTGGACACTCGGGGAGGGGGAGGGGGAGGGGGGGGGGGGGGCTCACATACCTGTGCTCAAGACTTTGAGTGCGCCAGTGTGTGATCAGCGTGTGAGAAACATTAAGCTTCTGCTCCGGGATCTCAGTGCGTCACAGTGCAGCTTACGGGAAACTTTCTATTTTTAAAGTTGAGGTTTATGTAAAACAAAACACTTCACATATCAACCATTAACGTTAATGTTTCTCTCACTTTTTCCTTGTATGGTGGAGGATTTGTTTTTGCTTTACAAAGTCCTAACACTTCAAAAGCTCGTACTCAGACTCATATTTGTAGCTTTTAGACATGAAATATAACAATTGACATTACTGTTTATTATATTCCTTCTTCAGGAGGATTCATTGTACGGAGAAATGTCCAGACTTTGCCGTGATTTATGTGAGGAAACCAGGCAGAAAATTGCTGTTTGTGATATCCGGGGAGATGAAGGATGCTCGGCACATAACATGTCATTACTGCCACTGTCATTGACGTTGATGTTCCCTTTTTTTCTCTTAATTGTCATTTGAGGTTTTCAGAAAGTATGAAAAGCTTTAAGAGAATATTACCAGAAACTACAAACAATTTATTTTATCTAAGTAGCCTGACCGAGCTGGGAGGTAAAAATGTTTAATTCCCTTCTACTCATTATAGAAACTGTCCATGTTGCTCATCAGTACTTACATTTCTACTTACACACCTAAGGCATCATGTGAGTTGTATGTTTGGTTCTTATATTATTTCTGCTTTGTTAAATATTCTCTCCTGGTTCTCCTCATCCATAATATCCATGCTATTATTCGGTGTGAGTTTATTAATTCAGATGGTTATTAATGGCTTATGAAAGTGGTGCAGCCTTAAACATGAGCAGAGGATCTAAAGGTGGTTTATAGTGCTGTTTCCAGGTCAGTTTTGACTGCATCTACCGTATGCTGATATGGGGTTGTGAAATTTGGGACAAAAAAAAATGGAATAAATTGGGATTTGTTTATGTAAAATTGTCAGTTTAATGTCAGTGTGGTCTACTTGAATTCCTAAAATATTGCTATGCACAACAGGTTTCGGTTTGCAGAAGCAGTATATCACACTAATTACATTTTTTAATAACTTATACAGAACTTTGAGTTCAAATTTAGCTCTAATATTATTATAATCAAAAATGAAGGTTTATTAGCTATTTTATTGAACAAACTCAAGCCAATGGGAACGTGTTACTGTAAATTAAATAGTTATGGAGGGAAGTAACTTAAGCATTATAAACCTTGCATGAAGAAGGGCTGAGAAGGATCAAGTATGTGGGAAAATGTAAGAATATTTAGAATCCATAGCTGGAGAGGAACAGGTTAATGATTTCCACCTGTTTCCTAGCATCCTTGTGTTTGAGCTAATCTACAATCACATTCCTTCATTCCAGGAAAGTCCCTGTGGACCCGGTATACTCGCACATTAATCTACAGCCTCATAACCGTACGGCCGCTTCATACCGAATGATAACAAACTAATAAACACTTTAAATGTGTTTACATAATTTATTCAAGTGGAGGCAAAAGCATACAGAGATGTAGTTGGCCATGACAGGACATGACAAAAAGATCAGCGTTGTGTTGAGGGTCTTATGAGGTGAATCATGTGAAGGCTACAGTGGATTATTCAGCAGTCACAATTTCTTTCATTCAGGTCTTTGCTGATAAATCCAGAAAAGTCATAACTTCATGTCTGTTCATTTAAGACACAACTACACGTCTTAGGGGTCCTGATAAAATACACAGTTATGTAATTTGGCATAGAAAGTAGTTATCAGACTAAAAAATATGTTTTTAGCATTTACTGGTTAGCTGATGATTTATCCAGAGAAATTTAAAAGTGAGAGACAAATTATGGAATTACTCGAGTACTTTCCTGAAGGACACTATGTGATGTGGGGGAAGTTGGACCAACAACCTACTGGCTGTAAGATTGTCTGCTTCAGATTGAGAGAAAAATCAAATCTGTGCTCTGATCTCACCTCTAGCCAGATATAAAACTATGCAGGTACAACAGCCGGCTGAAATCACAAAAAAATTGTATTTGTTTATTTTTTCGCTCATTTTTATCATGCTTGCTTGAGAAGCTTGCTTGAAAACATCTCATTTTCATTGGTGATATGGAAATCTACTGTTAAATTAGCAACATACATCTGGTCCCTGGTCTGCTCTGAGTATGTAAAAGAAGTAAAAAAAAATCTGGAAAGGTAATCAGACTCATAAATGTGCAGCACTGTGAAAGAAAAGGAGCAGTTCTTGTTATAAAGTCTGTCAACGCCCTATTTCCAGCTGTGCTGACAAAAAAGGAAAGTTAAATGTATTAACTCATCTTTTAAACACGTACTGTACATGTCGCGGTCAGGAAGTGAGAAAGCAGCATCTGTTTCCTTCCATTCATCTGTTGCTGAGGGTGATGGCGATTGTGGAGACCCAGTGAACATCCTCTTTGTCGTACACACAGGATTCCTGGCCAGATGTGCAACCCCTCTGTTTGACATCATCTGTAAAGTCACTCATGCTTTGCGTCATCCCCCCCCCAGACATCTTCCCATTCCTCTCTGCTTCATTTGAAATGAAAGGGGTGTCTGCAAAGTGCATTTGTGCCAGATATTCATGAGCAATAGCTCAGCATTTTATGCCATCCTGAATGTTCTTTCTCTGTGGACACTTTTATGTTTGTAAAGCTGTTGTCATCAATCCAGATTAGTTTACCTGTATATACATAAAAACCAGAAACAGCCACCTGCTTCAAGATAACGCTCCAAAAGCACAAAGAGAAGCAAAGTAATGTTTTATTTGTTATTAACTGAATCTAAAAACGGAACATTTATTAGGAAGACAAAAGATAAATGTCACATAACTTTTCTAAATGAACTTCTCCTCAAATCTGCATTTGATTGCTTTAGGTTTTCTCTCCAGTTTTATGACTCAAAGTCCAGTTATCCATAAAGTGCTAAGAAGACGCCCAGTGTCTGTGGATGAAGTCACAAAGCACAATGAGAAGGTGGTCCATTAACAACTTTCTTTTAATTCCACTCATTCAGCTTATTTCTAGTATCTGAAGTTTTATAGAGCAGAAGCTTTTTTATATTTTCCTGTTACATCAGTGATTTGCACTGCTACAGCACCTGTGCTCCAGGTACAAGAACAGTTTGTTTCCAGATTAATGAATGTTAAGAATTGTTTGCTTCCCAGAGAGTGCGGCATCTCTCTGCGTGTGGAATTCCAGCAGAAGATGATTGATGTGCTGCTGGCGCTCGCCTCTGATTCCTCCCACCCATGGGAACGCCACACATTTATATGCTCATTCAATGCTGCAACTTGTCAGCTGTTTTCCTCCTGAGAGCATTTAAAATCCGGTGAAAAAATGACTCTGCTGGATTCTCCAGAATGCCACTTTATTCCCTCACTCTCTCTCTCACACACTTATAGTAATATGTCATGCAGTGCATTGCTTGAAAATACAGGGGGCATTGGCAGGCGTATTTAAGGAATAAAGGCAGCGAGAAACGTGAGAGCTGCCTGTGTGTGTTGACTCCAAGTTGTTGTTTAACCCAGAGTTTACATTTCTGTCGGGTGGAGCGAGCGCCGCCCCTGAACTCGAACCAGGATCATCCTCAGAAAACCTCCAAATGGAGCGAATCGGCATGTGCTCTCATCTTTTAAATCCCCGCTAACTGTATCACCGGTTCTGAAGTTTATCTTATTAGAAACGCGAAACTGTTTACAGACCTGCTGATCTTACGTTTAAAGACATCTTAATGTTTGTATTTGAAGAGTTTACTTGCTGATCAGTTATTTTCACCATGTTTACATTTCGTCTTTTTGTTGCAGATTCATGTAAAGTTTATACTGAAAACTTGGGTCTTATTTCTGTATCATGCAACGTTTTCAGATCAACTTAATTTGACTCTTTAAATGTTTGGATGCTGGTGTACAACTGTTAAATGTTTATTTTCTCATTCCACTACCTGCTGTTCTCGGACAAGAAGTGTCTCAACCACAAATCGACCCCAAAATGCTTCATCATACTGGTCAAGTTTTGACATCATCAAAGCAAAACGACAGGCTTTTCCAGGACTAGCACAGACTGGTTTTTAAAGCAGAGGTCATGTTTTCAATTGTCTTCTTCAAACTTCATTAGTTACAAGAGCCAGTATGATTATACTTATTTTTTTATTTATTCTATTATTTAACTTTTTTTTGTACATTTGTTCTTATAGAAGGTTTTTAAATTATCATATTTCAAATTAATGGAAACCTATTTAAACCATTTATTTATGCAGCTTCCATCTATATTCTCACCCAGTTCTTGTCCCTCAGACGGTTATTAATAATAATTACAACAATAGTAATAATAATAAGAAGATGATTGATCATAATAATAACAATAATGGGTGATTCTCACGAACTTGGTCCAACATGTGCCAAAACAATTATACACAGATCTTGCGGGGTTTTTTGTTATTGGTATCAAACAACTTCTAAATTAAGTAGTTTTGTTAAAATTTTAGATCTCTATATGTTTTTAGATGCATTTTTAGAGCGTTTTATTAAGTCATTGACCAAATAAAGTCATCACCGTAGCACATTTTCTGTTGATTATAACTAATTGTGAGTAAATAATTGACATTTTATTTTTTAATGTATGTGCCTGTAAATATTAACAAATAGTCACATAGTGTAAACATTCAGGTAAATATTTATTAAATTAATAATTTTTATCATTTTGTTCATCACCGTAACCCAATTTCATATTTTACATTCTGATT
>JAVQJG010169650.1:0-12819 GCA_036024015.1 Craterocephalus amniculus
GTGTGTGTGTGTGTGTGTGTGTGTGTGTGTGTGCGTGTGTGTGTGTGTGTGTGTGTGTGTGTGTGTGTGTGTGTGTCTATGCTGATGTGCGGTGGGAATGGGAAGGAGGAAGTGAGCAGTGGTGTATATTTCTTCTTAGCAGAAAGGAGAAGAGTTTGAGGACAGAAATGATTCCTCCCAAGAGGAGTGTTGATTATTTTTTACCCTGATGTTTCCTTGCCACCCTGTTTCTGTATGTGAGAGACCAAGTTATAAATAAGAGTTTTTCTTAGGACTGCTGAGAAAATGTACATTTCTGATGCAAAGGGCTTGGAAGATAATGAGGCTTACTGTTTCTTCTGTGATCATGCTTAAAATTAGGTCTTTCAGTTCTTGCTTTGGGTAATTTAGTCCATTCTTCTTTCAAAATACTTCCAGATATGTGACACTGCTGTGCTTTTTTGTGTTTAGTCTTCTCTTTCAATGTCCATATCTGAGGATGTTTAAGTTAGAGGACTGTGATGACCACAGCAAACCAAGCTATATATGTCCAAGCTATACTGTATGAAGAAAAATTGTTTTTTTTTTAGCAGTGATTATGTTTGATTTTTAGAATTTTCTACAATTCTGCTTTCCTCTATGACTATAAAATACTCTTTACCACAGGCTTCAAATTGAGGCTGATTCATACCTTTTTAGAGGTCTTATTTTAATATTATTTTATGCAATAATGCAACACTTTTTCTCCAAACGTGTTTGTTGTGGATAAAAGATCATCTTTAACTGAACAAACACGCAACCCCCTTCAGTTGTTTCTTGTGTTGAGTATATACAGCCAATCTAGTCCCTGCTTACTCTTCGTTAAGATCCTTTAAGGTCCAACATGAGCTTGGATTTGACTTCCTAGTAATCCAGATATTAACTTCATCCCTGTCATTCCTCCTCTGGCTTTATTGGGCTGGTTTACTTGACTGAATGTTAAAAGTTTGAAGAATATTTTCAAAGCTTTGGGCTTGAATTTCTTTTTATAAACCTGCTAATATGTGAATATCTAGTCTTAAATATTCCATTCAATCATCTATCCAATGTTCTGTACCGTTTAATCCAATTGGGTCGTGGGTGGGCTGAAGCCTATCCCCACTGTTAACAAGCGAGAGGCGGGGTACACCCTGAACAGGTCACCAGTCTGTCACAGGGCCTAGTCTTAAATATTGTAGATGGTTAACATCACCTCATCTTTTTGCCTATTAACAGAAACAGAAATCTGGTCCAAACCCTTGCATCAGTCAAATATCAGTCAAACATAAATATAGAAGATTGTTTTAAACAAATGCACCATTGATTTACCTAATAATAAACAGCCAATGCTAGGTAGGGGAATTATTCTGCTAAATATTTCTAGCGCATTCAAACATCTCTGATAACTATTCATGTCCTTGGAAACCCTCTGAATCCTTTGTCCAGGATGTTTTGTGAGTCAGATTCCTATTCAAGACAGGGGCTTCTTTGTTGGGTTGTCTTTGCAGTTTCTCCTTTGACATCATGTGCAAGTTCTCTATAAAACCACCAAACTGTGATCATTGCTGTTCCCTGGGGGTTAATACCCCTTATTACAGGCTACACCGCCTGCTTTTGACAACGTACCATTATCAGGACCGATGTCAAACAGAGAGAGGTGGGTGGGCATTTGATCAGGAAAATAGGGGAGAAATGATAGGAATTTCTTGTCTTTCATTCAGTAGTCAAAAAAAGTTAAGCATTTACTGGGAGTTTAAGTTATTGCCTCTTGAAAATAGATTCATAAGATTTGTATTCTTTTGGTCTTAATGCAGAACTCGAGGCTTGGGGCTTGCTTTTATTTTTGCATCTGTTGTTGGTGTGTCAGTGGTTGGATCCTTTTTGAAATGTTCACAGTATGCTGTAAATGAAGGTCTTTGCATTTAATGTGTCAAAATGCTCACATTTCTCTCAATGTCAGATGTGTTATTCCAAATGAAAATTCATGATGCAATAATTTGTCCCACAGGATCAGTGTAAAAAAGACAGGTTGACACCACAAATATAACAAAAGATTTTGAATCAAAATTTTGAATTTTCTTAAGCTGTTGTTTACAGTCTGGGTTTTACCAGACAATGATCTGGATCAGAGAAACTCAAACTCTGGTCCTCAAGGGCTGCTGTCCTGCAGTTGTGTTGGAGCATGGAAATATCTAAAACCTGGATGACAGTGGTTCTTGTGAAACGGATGTGCTCTGGTCTAGATCATACAGGGAAATGAGACAGAATGCACGATTTACACTTTCAAGAGCGGAGGTTAAACTCTTGCCATCACAAAGGCAGTCCTCCATCCTTTTTATAATACCTCAGTGCCATTCGCAGTCAAGTCAAAGTCTGCTCATACCTGTCAGTGCAATAACGCAACAAAAGTACTTATGTATATCATGTGACCAGTGGTCATTTACCAGCCCTTCCAGCCCTTCTCGGACACTTTGTGGTTTTCATAATGAAGAGGTCTGCCATTAAATAAAGCAGCTGCTATTGAAAAGCAAAGCTTTCACCCAGCCAGACTTTCCACATTAGCCTCTGTTTATAGACGGCATAGATATTTGGGTCAATTTCCCTCTTCTCTTCCTCTGATTACCATTCACCCACCTAGATGGAAGATTTGTTGAGTGGTCAGTCAGTACAATTAAAATGGCATTCATGACCAACGTTTGGGGATGTTCAGGCCAAGGTTTTTATCTGAACACCATCCAGTCAGGTGCTGGATCTCCTCTGTATAGAAAGTCTCATCATTGTCTGATATGAGACCCAAGAGTGTGGTGTCATCTGCAAACTTCACCAGCATGTTTGTGGAATGAATAGCAGAGTAGTCGTGTGAAGAGGGTGAAAAGGGCCGGGCTGAGCACACATCCCTGCGGTGGGCCTGTGCTCTGGATTAGTGTGGATGATGTGCAGTCCCCAATTCTCACCACCTGTTACCTGTTGGTGAGAAAGTCTCTGATCCAAAAACATGGAGGGGTGGATAGTCCAAGGTTGTGGAGTTTCAGTGTCAGCTTGTCCGGGTTCACAGTATTTAAAGCTGAAGTCCACAAATAAATAAAATGTATTAACGAAGACTTAAATGAATAATAGATGAAGAATTAAAACTGTGGTCATCTATGGCCTATACATGTCGACCAATATGCAACATTTGAATGAAAGTTGTGAAGCTGCTTTCAAATCAGAGTAATGAGTTATTTTTTATCCTTTAAACTTTCTATAAACACTGACTGTTTTAGGACAATCTGTTAAAGAAGCCTTTGCTCTTCTTTTCTGTTATGCTATTATCTTGCAGCATGTTTGCCATGGTTGTCCTTGTCATGCTGATGAATGAATTTGGAAGAAGCAAAGAGCTTCCCTGGTGGTTTGACCTGGTGGATAAGACTCAGAAATTGCACAGTGCTATTTGTTGAAGGAGGGTATGTGAGGACTGAGGTCTGACTCCTTCCAATCATCAGGTCAAATGTCATATTGACACAACAGAGAACAGAGAGCCAATTAGGCTATTAATGGATTGTCCTTTTCTTAAGAATGACACCTAATCCATTTTTTTAATAAGGTGAATATAGATGTTGTAGCTCCTGAATTTTAAATCAATTGGTGGCCTCTATTGCGACATAATTTCATTCTTGAAATCAGGTTCACTGCTCCTTAATTGCAGTCTTTTTGGTTTTGAGGGCTTGTTTACTGATTGGAGCCAGTGCAGGTGATACTGTGATTACATCCATGCTAAATGTCTGGATGACCTTCATTAGCACAGATATGTGACTTCATGAGAACCCCAGTGTCAGCATCTGATAGTTTCTTTCATCTGAGAAAGATATGAAAGCAATCCATCTCAGCATCGGAAAGCTCAGGAGAGATACAACACCTCTGCATAGCATCACTCTGATATCTTTGCTCCTTCAAATGACATGTTTCCATGTTTGAAGTCTTCTGGTGTGAATATGTGCTGCACCTCAAGCTCTACTGAAACTCATTAGCGGTATGAAAGAAATCATGTAAAAAACATGAGCTCAGCTTTGCAAACCACAACATAATCATCTTGTGGATAACCTCCCACCACCACCACCAAAAGCAAGGTAACCCTTTTTCTGTCCTCAGCTTTGGCACCGGAATAAACACACTGTTGGTTATTTTCGTTGCACAGTTAACTGGGCACACTGCCACACAGTCTGACTGGTATGTAGCGAGAAAGAGAGAGAGGGAGGCACAAATAGAACAGTGAGGAAGCAGATAAACAAAAACAGACTGAGATGAGAAACTTATTCAGGTATTTGTTGAACTTTGTTCAGTAGCTTAGGAGGAGGGAATTTAATAAATTGATAAAAACAAAATGATCTACTGCAATACAAAATTTATACAAACTAAAAGTGAAAAAAATAAATAAAAAAGGAAAACTGAGTATTAATATCCCTTAAAAAATAAAAGCTTCAATTTAATTGCCATTGACTGACTTTTATGAACGTTATTCAGGTGGCCACAATCCACAACTCTGCTGCCACCTTATTTGTATGATCATCAAGAGACAGCTTTCACAGTTTTGGCTGTATTTGGTTTGACATAGATTCTGTCACTCTCCCTGGCAGTCAATGGCTTTTTAAGGTTGTGTATTTTGCCATTACATACAAACATAATGTTTCAGGTTATAATTCTCTTAAGCTTGGTAATGAGCTTTTTAGGGGCTGCAAATTTATTAAGGTAAAATTGCAGTGCTTATTTAGCTAATGTCGCATCTTCATTTAAAAAAAGTTTTTAGTTCTCACTGTGAAAATGATAGCAATGTCACAGATTTAATTTGATCCTGTCCCACTTTAAGTTACTTCTTGATCAGTGTTTATAAAACAAAAGACAAGAGGTTCTGTTTTATTGCAAGCTAAAGCCATACATTCTAGAAATAAAATACTATTGGAGAAAAATGCATAATGTATTGGTTTCTGCTCAGTGAAATGTGAACAAATAAAATATATTATTGATGTTTTCAAACATGTTTTCTTCAATATAAAGCAATCTAGGATTTCCGCCATCCTAATAAAAATAGGAGGAACCCTCTAAGCTTTCTTACAAACTGACTAAAAGCAACACTAGATGTGGAAGTGGGATTTTTCTTATATAAATTTAATGTCAAGAAAGTAGTGAACCCCACTGTTTTGTTTGCGTACACATGATTTTATGGCATTGGAATTAGTGCAGTGTAATAGGGATGCAGCAATACACAAAATTTACGAACGTTCAGTCGGAACTTTAATGTCACAGTTCAATATTTTTTCGATACAAAAAATTAATTTGAATGCTTTTTTTGACTTGTATTTTTCAAATTAATTACAAATATTTGTTTAGATACTTTTCTAAAGCTTCCTTATCCAATATTGTTGTCTCTCAAAATGACAAAAGGTCTTCAGATTTTTCCATCATTAGTGTAATGTTCATTGAACGATTAAATACAATATCATGTATTGTTGTGTGCCTATTCTTTAGAGGAGACCAGCTAGCAGGCTAATTACATTGCTAATTGTAAGACACAGTTACTGCCATTAATTGTTTTAAAGAGGTTGTAAAGATCAGAGACATTATTAGCTTTGAAAATTTGAGTGATTCACAACTTTTAACAACATTTTGACTTTTCCTTTCATCCTTCTAATATTGAGGAAATTGTGCTAATATAGGCGTGGGCATTTTGTGGGGGTGGTAAATAGAAAAAAGCAGAAAAGAAGAGAGACAGGAACTCTAACCAGCTCAGAGAACAGGACTGAAATAGATGAGCAGAAGCAAAACAGCTGAAGCTACCCGTCAAGACGAATATGTCAAACTAACACATGCACATAATACCCCACTGCCTGAAGCTTTTTGCTGCTATAGGGAATACAGCACTATAAACTTTGACAATAACTTCTGGCTGTTCACATTACACAGTTTTCACTTTATTGAAACCCACTCAGTAAAGCTGTGGGAATCATCTGCTTACAGCTTATGCCTGACAGTTTTAGTGGAACTTTTTGCTTGTTATAACCACAGAGATATAGCTTCTTTGCCTTTTATTGCTTAACTTGCACTTTGTAAGTTTGAGATGAGGCATCACTGCACAACCATGCACCTGCAACACGGATTAGGCCACTTCTGTGACAAAATGTCGACAGACCTGGCCACTTTTATACTAAATCTGGCATAAGTGAATTACAGCCTTCCACCACTCCTGCTTTGGTTGGATTAGTGTGTTATTGTTCCAAAACAGCAAGGTTGTTCATTTGTGAGTCAAATTAAAAACACAATTTGAAGCTTCATATTAAAAACGCAGAACTGACATTTTGGGTTTTTCAGGTTTTCCTGCTAGACTACATTTGCTGTGTTTCTGTGTAGAGCACTTAACTTACAAGAGGGCATTTAGATTCCATTGCAGCTCTTCTCTTAGCCTGATGGAACCCAATCAATTATTTTCTACCCTCATATTTATTTACTGACAAAGTCAATGAAGCAAAAAGTACCTTTGTACTTTCAAAACAATTTTATATCTGTCATAGTTCAATGCATTCCTTTTTATTTTTTCCGTCTCTGCTTTTACATTTTAAAATACTTTACCAACCGCCTGCACTGTAATGGACCGACCATGACTAATGCCTCCAATAAATCAATAAAATGAACGGTGGACATGTTGGGGAGATAAAATGTTCACATGTCAATAGTTTTTATCCACATTTTAAAACAAGATTTTTTTTTCTCAACTTGTTGATTTTATGTTAATAATGCATCAATCATAGATACATGATGAAATTCACAGATTCATATCTTTTTAAACTTCAACCCAATTTTCCCATCCTGCCTTGACAGCAGCACTGTTAGGTTTATCAGTGTTTTCACATAGAAGTATTTATAATCAGCTCTGTCAGCTGAGAATGAACTGTCTCATTTCTGGAGCCATCAAATTCCTTCATCCTGCATACTTGTATCTAGCTCATATCTTGCAGCCTTTACACCAGGGTGAGAGAATATCCTTGAACGCAAGCAGGCCTGGTGAGACTGTGGACGACAGCTACTGAGCATATGTGATGTCAAGTCCAGAGGAAGAAGAGTAACACTCTTTGTAAGTGTTAATGATGGTTCACTGTCATGCTGGCTTTAGTGGCTGAGAGGCTGAGACGAGGCTTTGATCCGCGCTCTCTGGCTGACGGGACTTGCTGGGACTCTGGCAAAAACAGTGGAGTCATGGGAAGAAAAAGTCAGATTAATCCATGAAGGGCTGGAGGGTCACCTAAACACCATCTGCTCTTTAAAAAAAAAGAAAAAAGAACATGAACAGTAAACATGTTAGGAGGGTAACCTATTTCAGATTTGTTTGGGAAATGTTATTTAGGCCTCTGCTTGATTCTGAGAGCAATGACACTTTTGACAACTAATCCTTTCAAGTGTATGTTGTTTTATTTATTAGAAATGGAGCTGCAACTTTCCCCCTTTGACCTGAAGCCTTTTGAGTCATTTCCTTTCTTCTGAAAATAAGACAGATATATAAAGTCCTTTTTTTTTTAGTCTTAGCTACTTTCAAGCTCCATGATACCGGTGTTGCCTTGTTGTGTTGAAAGCTTAGACTTTCATAGCTACATTCCCATGACAAAACTAAGAAATATATGGTGCTGATGTTTTATTGTTGATCAAATTTGTGCAGAAATCATCTGAGCACAACTTTAAAAACTTGAATAGATTTGGCATTGCATTGTGAGCTTTCTTTCCAATTCATAACAATATACTTAAAACAACCAAACTTGCTCATTACGCCTTTATGAAATACAGATTCCATTGGAATTCGATTGATCTTAATAATCTCTTCAACAAGAGAAGCCTTTATTAACATGTGACCAGGTATACTTTGGTTTTCTAACATTGTCAGAGTGCATCTTTATAGACTTGGCTGTAGTTGAAGGGTAGAATTTTGCAATGTTTTTGTCATAGTCTGCAGAAAGAGAGAAAAAAACAGCAAGTGACACGACATATAAGAAATGGAGAATTTATCAAAAATTAATCAAAGCATAACAAGGATTTCAAAAGCTCATTCAGGAAACTAATAAACCCTCAATGCAGACATGGAGGGAAACCCCAGTGACTTAAGATGAGGTAACAAGGACCTGGCTCTGAGTAATAGAAACCTGGAAGTATTTACAATGAGGGAGCTGATGGCTAACAAAAGGCAAGTGTTATAATTATGAGAAGAAGCACAGGTGTGCAGGGAGAGCAGAGAACAATATGGACAAAGCAGCTGATAATAGTGACCGAACAATACAGAAAAGCCCAAACATAATATGAACAAAGCTTAACACTGAAATCATCAGTATACAAGATTATTTCTGAAAAACAACATAAACCCTTTGGTTTATAGCAGTGTTCTTTGCTTCTATGTTTGTTTTGGACCATCCATCATTTCTGTAGGGATCCACATTTTCATCTGAATGGCTCCACAGTGCCATGTAAGAGGTATAATGTTCCCAAATAGCGAGGATGCCGTAATGATGAGCATAGTTCTTATTCGCATGCATTTGTGTTCATCAATAAAAGCCGTTATGATATTCGAGAAGTTGACAGGAACAGTTATTTGGCTACTGTAATGACTTATAATACCTTCTAATGTGCTATCTAATCCAATAAAAAATTAAGAAAACATATTATACGAATACAGCAAAACTGAACCTTAAACTTATTTTAACTGGACCGATAACCAGGTTTATGGTTTTATGATGTGATTTGTTACAAGAAACAAGCTGCTTATGAAAGTCTACTCTAATATATGCTGCTCCTGGTAGATGCTTGGGTTATTATTAGAATTTGTTGTTTGTACCTTTGTTTGTAGATAAGTGCAGTTTAGAAGCTCAGCTGCAGCATAGGGCACTCCCATCGATGCTATTTATGATTCACAACTACACTCTAATTAGCCGGGAAGAGAAAATATAATTTTAAATGTAAAAAATAACGAGATACAAACAAATCTGTAAAAAGAGGAAATTACAGACTTGCTGTCCCTTCAATATTTCACAACAATAGATCACTTTAGTCATGTGTGATGTGTATAAAAACCTACAAGCCGAAGCATTGTGCAATTTCCAGAAGAAGACATTCTGGCAGTCATTGAATTGTAAAAGAAAACATAGACAATGACATGAGTAGAAAGATTTTGATTCAAAGCCATCTGATGAAAAACAAAAGAAGAAGAAAAAAGTCTCATAAAGAGTCATTCACCTGTGTCAATTGCACTTATTGTGCTGTGGTAGGTAAAAGCATCTGTCCTCGGCATATGTGATGGAGTAATGGGTGCTTAATAACTCTCAGTCAGAGATATTGAGGAAGGTGAGTCATAGTAGACAGCTTTCATTGCTGGGCAATCAGATACATTGGGCTTTTTCATTCTTACTTGGTCCGATTTGCTGCATATGATGCATTTTAATTGACTACAGTGAACAAATTTGTTTTGAGTGGTGTGCAAGTGATGGTCAATAACATGCATTATTGGATACTTCCTGTTGTTGCTATGGGAAGAGTACTCGCGGATTGGCTCGACCTCGCAAATTCACGCCACCTACAGCAGTGTATCCAGAGTTTTCCATGCTTGCTCTGATTTATTCCAATAATAACATTTGTCTTATCTGAACAAATTCCTGACAAGATCATGTAAATTTAATCTGCGATGCATAAAATTAGAAATAATATTCGGTGCGCTCATCTAATGAGCTCAGCTTGCTGCTGGTGTGCAGGTTTGGATTAGTATATTTCCCTGTTGGCATCTGACTGAGACAACGTGTAAAAACTCAGCTGTCTAAAGTCCCTGAGCTCTTTATCAGCAAATATATCAAGTCTCCAGTTTAGCCGCATCATAGAAAATGTTGTACCTTGAAATGTTTTTTTTTATCTGAAAGCAATGAATGTTATTCTGAATCTGGAAGGGCATTGTAAACTATAAGACATGATTGGAGTTGCTTTGCTTAAATCAGAGTGCTTGCTGCTACTGTAATTTCAAATTGTTCACAGACGAAACAAGTGGGAACTTAAAAGTTGATCTTTTGATGCTTCCAATTAAAATCCTAAATCCTCCCAAGACATTTTAATGAATCCAATATCCGTATTATAAAACTGCAATTGATAAATGAGCGAAAACAGTTTATAATCAGCTATGATTCCAGTTTAACCAGTGTTGATTAAGTGAGCATCTTGTAGCGAATGTTGAGTAATTGAGTTGGCTCCCTTAGAGTAAATTTGGACTTGCTTGGATATTTTCGGCCTGTAGTGCTATATCAGCGCCGGCTGCATGCCCCTCAGTGTGATTCGTGATGATTGGGCAAGATGGTTGTGTTTGGTGAAGCAAAGCTGGAGATGTGTGAAGAGTGAATGTGGGTGAGATTGCTGGTCTTGATTATGAAGCTAGGGGAGGTGTGTGTTGACTAAGTGAACAAAAAGAAAATGTGTGAGTGAATAGTTTGTTCGAGCTTCCTTTGTAACAGGAAAATCACAGATAACAACAAATAAAGCTTTCCTGTCAGCTCTCAAAATAAGTCAGTCTCGTGGTACTGATATAATAATAATTAACTTTAGTTTTAAGATTAACATTGGTGTAAGATGGAGAATATACTTGCCATAGATGAGGTGTGTTTATGTTTGCTTCCTCACTTATTTTGCATTCGTCCACTTCATCAGAAATAAACACTTTGCGGTTGCAGGCTGCAATACTGTATACAAGTAACCAGTTGGGGTAGCGTGTTTTGCTGACTGGCCTTATGGGCCACCATAGATAGGACTGTTAATTATAGTTGTTTTTACTGATGTGATCTCGTAGTAAATCAAATGCTGACTTTTGTATTCCTGTAACACTTCTGGGCCACCGTGATAAACCTCTTTTATTGTCACCACGTTGATCATTTTGCTTGTGGGGTTTTCCTGCTCCAGTCCTCAAGAGCCACATGTTTTCAATGTTTTTGAGCTCAAACACACCTGATTCAAATGAACTAGTCATTATGCAGAGCTTTGTATATATCTAATTTGTTTCAGGTGTGTTGAAGCCGGGAAACACTGAAAACCTGCAGGACTGTAGCCCTTTGACCACCTTAGACACCCTACAAATTTGTTTTGTATGTGCCTCCTGCTGGAATGCTCCGGTAACAAATGTAGGACATCATCAAACGTGAACAATTACGCTCAGAATGAACCCAGTTGGCTCCATAAACCTGATGTTTAAATAGCCAAAAAAAAAAAGTGTGATGACATTTCCAAACCCTAACACACAGAGTGATATTACATCAAGCAAAAACATGATTGCATGCATTCTTATTGAGAAGAGTGTAAAAATCAGATACATTTTATTAGCTTTTAAAAATGAGGCATTACTTTTGGGAATGTTTTGACAATTAAAAAAAAACATAAACAAACTTAATTAGTCTGTAAATGCTGTGGATATTCTGATAATTAACCCCTGGTGACTAGAATGGATTAAAAAAAAAAAAAGATAGAAAAAGAAAAAAAGAGAAAAAAAGAAATAAATACAGACCTTAACCAACTTAAAGCAAGATCAAACATAGGAACAAATGCAGGAAAGCTGACGTTACCCATGAAGATAAAACATCTCAAACTTCACGCACACCCACTGCCTGAAGCTTTTTGAAACAGCAGGGAATATTGCACAACTATAGCCACTAGCTGTTCACATTACACACAGTTTTCTTTATTAAAGCCTACAAAATAAAGCTGTGGGACTTGTCTGCTCACAGCCTATACCTGACACTTTTAGTGGAACTTTTGCTTGTTATACCTACAGAGATATAGCTCCTAGTTTGATTGCTTAAATTTCACTCCTTGTGAGATGAAGATGATGACAGTGCAACTGAAGCTGGCAGGTATCCAGTTAGGTGCATATCCAACTTTATTTATAGAATAATATTTTCTACACATTGCTCCTTCAAGTAATCTTCTGCTTCACGTTACCCAATTTAACAAAATGCTGATGTAGACTCTGACATCTAGATTACTGTAATCCTAATTGCTGGATAGAAGTTTATTTTTTTGTGTTTTAGTGATCCACCAGTGTATTCTGTGGGTAATTTAAGTAATTGTAACCTCTGAGTTGTTTACCAACCATCATGTTTTGTACACAAGGTTCAATGTATGAACCTCCCAGGGAGAACAGTTAAGGCTGCATGGTAAGTGTTAGGCAGTTGGTACCTGAGGTCCCTTCTTCTGCTTTGGAGGGCTGGAAAACAAACAACACAAAATTATTTAACGATGAAAGAAGGACAGGTGGTAATACACTGGCATTCATCATGTGGCAGTGCCTGAGAAAAAGGATATTAAACTCAATGTACCAGTGCATGTGAAACTAAACAACAGCCTGAGACAACACCAACATTTAGGGGATAAGGGATGCTTGTGTGAGAGTAATAATGTTTCAAAGATGAGTGAAAGAAGCGATGACAAAGCAACCTTGACTCTGCTTCCACGGATTTAAAACCACAAAAACCTTTACTCTCTTTGGTACGGCAGGTAAACCACTCACAGGTGAAAATGACCTAAATGACTCACAGAATGGGAAACTGGGTTTGTGGCACGTGTGACCTTGAAAATTCTTCATAGTGTGAATGTACCACAAAAGCATGTAAGCCTGAGACTCCCCATCAGTCATCGAGAACTAAAGATGCCTTTCAAATGAGAAGTGCAACTATTTCAAGAATTACTTTTCATATATATATATATATATATATATATATACAGGTCTGTCTCAGAAAATTAGAATATTGTGATAAAGTTCTTTATTTCCTGTAATGCAATTAAAAAACA
>JAVQJG010169651.1:0-13819 GCA_036024015.1 Craterocephalus amniculus
AAAACAAAATATGAATAAATGAACTGAATGTTATAAAATGCAACAAAAATGAGTTTTCATCTGATTAAATATTGAATTAAATTGTATTAAATCATAGATGATATCGTAAATAGTAAATATGAATAGACATGAAATTTGACTAAAAATACAATAAAATAGACCAAATTTAAACAGAAATAAATATAATAAAATATAATTAATTTAATAAAATGTGATTAAATAACGGAATTACATTAATATAAAAAATTGACATTGAACCATTTTAGACTTTAAAGACCTGTTCACAGAAAAAAAGATAAAAAGAAAAGAAACATTTTTTCAAAGACCAACCAAAACTGCTGCCTTAAAAAGATTTACATCTACCAGCAGAAGAAGATTAAACAGTATTTTCTCTGACCGTTGACTGTAAGCGTGACCTCCGTCTCTCCCACTCCAATCCGTGGGACGATGGCCTTACATACGTACTGGCCAGCATCCGCCTGGCTCACCGACTTCAGAAACAGCTGGTTGCTGTTACTCAGGACCTGCAGGGGAGTGAAAAACAAGACCGAATGAAAAAACTAACTGATAAAAACACAAATTTTAATAAGGAAAATATAACAAAGAGCATAAAATAAATTAAAAATCCACAGTGGCTGATTAATCCACAGGCTGATTACTCTGAGTGTACTCCACCTGCGTAACTTATTCATGTAACAATTTATGTGACACCACTCTGGCCCTAACACGCACATTAGCTTTAACCCATCTCAAGGGTTTTATAGTTGCCAAGCAACCAAATCCATCAGAAAAATGATGTTTGAGAAAATTATAGTTAAACATGTAACCATCCAGAGAGAAACACCTGGAACCAGTCGGACCAGATTCACTTTGCTATAATGGTCATGTGGTTTCTCCCCAATAAAAAGCCCAGGAATCCAAACTCAATAATTAAATAAATACTTTAAGTGAACAAACATGCTTATGCAATGAATAAATGAGGCTGTGAGATAAATCCCAAAGTAGATCTAAATACAAATATGAGAATTTCATGTTCAAAGAGTTTAATCAGGGACTTATTTTTCCCAAAATGCCACAACTATTAACTTGCTTTTTATTTCACAGCCATATTTCTTTAGTTCGTGGATAATTTGATTAATCTTCTTATTACTGACATGAATGGCATCCCGTTCATGCAACAAGCTTCGTGCACTTTTTATCATTTTATCATCATAGAAAAGCTTTCAAATGATTTATTTGTTTTTTAACATCAGAAAAACCCGACATTTGAACACAGCTGTGTACATTTCTACATCCACGGTAGCTCCTTCTGTAATATTCAGTACTAGTTGTCTATTATCTAATCAAAGTTTAAATTAAAAGAAGAAGGCATGTCTAATTTAATTCTGCTCCATAACAGGAGGCTTTGCGTCGCCAGTTTGCCTTTTACCATGTTTGATCCTTTCTTAAACCAGGTGAGAGTGAGCGGCGGGTTTCCGGCCCATTTGCAGTTGAGGGTGACGTCCGACTCCACGTCCACGGTTTTCGGCTGCGGCTCCACCAACAAGATGGGACCAACTGGAGAAAAATGGAGAGGGATTGTGAGATTTTTTTGTTCATTATGAAACAATTCCTCCGTCTGACGATGAAAAGGGCCGACTCACAGTGAACGTCCACCAAGATGCTGACGTTGGTCTTTCCCACAGCGTTGAAAACCAGGCAGGAGACGGGCTCGGTGAAGAAGGAGTGGTCGGCTTTGGTGGTGAACACGCTCTCCCTGGCGCCCTGCAGCACCACGCCACCCTTCGCCCACCTACGGTTCACACGCCGTGTTACAATCATCACTTTTTTTATTTTAGGACAACTTAAAGTAGGAAGCAAGCAAACCTGTAGCCCATGATGGGAGGGTTGGCATGAGCCTGGCAGGTGAAGGTGACTCTGTCCCCTTCCAGGACAGAACGAGGCTCGATGGACAAGGTCACTATTGGTGGATCTGCAAAGGAGAGACGCACACACAACACAACCCGATGAGTCACAACCTAACCTATATACTATATTTAATGCTTGCTGCTATTCAGAGGATTATCCCAAGCGAAATGGCTGCCTTGCATTACTTAATAAGAGACTTAAAAGCTTTTACCTGCAGGCCGATGTTAAACATTTAACAGTATACTTTTTTTCCTCAGTCATTCTTGTCTTAAAAATAAAAACTTCTTCCAATTTCCACCTCTAAACATGTCCTTTTGTCTTCACGTTTCATATATTATACACTCACCAGACACTTTATTAGTTACACCCATTCAGCTGCTTCATAACACAAGTAGAGCCCGACCGATATGGATATTTTGTGGCCGATGCCGATATCGAGGACTTTGAAAAGCCGATATCCAATATATGAAATTAGAACATGGATATACAAAAGACTACTTATAATACAAAGAATATGAGGAAAAACAACACTGTCCAGTTAAAATAAGGAATTTTAACAATGTCAAAAGAAGGAGTGTAAATTAGGGATCGACCAATATAGCTTTGGCTGTGTTTTTATCTTTTATCTCCATCGTTCATCAAATGTTAAGGCAATGAAATCCTTTTTTTATTCAAAAATTTAAACTGTGGTTGTGATGTATCACGTTAGCAAACTGTGTGTCTTAAAAGTTGAAATTTAACTTCAGTGGGTTAAACATGCATGGAATTATATCGAGAGTGTTCATGGGAGTCTATGGAAGATATGGACATCAACATCACAGATGCATGTTGTTTGATTTTAAAATGACTCATTTTTATCTGTTAATTTAGGACAAGAAAGAGGGCGCACGTAAAAAGTAGCCACTGCTTTATTCAATAAGTGCTTTATTTATAAATATAGACTGCAATGATATAATAGATTTTTCATCTATTGCCCTTCATATCAGCCGATTCTATAGCAATTAGATAGTTGTGTTTAAGGCCCCATAAATCGGTCGGCTCTTAAACACAACCAATAAATCATCCAATCACATGGCACCATCGAGTCATGTGGACATGGCGAAGACGACTTGCTGAAGTCCAAACCGAGCATCAGAGTGAGAAAGAGGAGATAAAAGGTCCAACTCGGTACCGGTGTGCTCCTAATAAAGTCACCCCTTGGTGTAGAGTCAGAAGAAATAATATAATCTGTAATTAAAGGCGTCGGGTCTTACGGTGCACGTTAAGGGTGACGGTTGTGCTTTTGCCGCTGGGCACGGCCAGGTTGGAGGCCGTGCAGCTGTAGTTCCTCCCCGTATCCGTGTCAACAGGCTGGACGGGAAGGTAGCTACGCGTGGTCACCCTCTTCCTGTCTGGAAGCACCTCCTGGTGGTTGGAGCACAGAAAGAGACGTCAGTCTGAGACTAATGAGACTCATAAAGTGCCAGAAGAGTAGATTGGTATGTTAGGGATGGACGATACTGAAAATTTTAATTTATGGTGCTTTTTCTTCCCAGAAAGCTGCAGGTCTGCTGGAACTGTCAGCTGTTTTAAATCAGGGTTAAAAACTTTTCTATTTGCAGCCTTTTATGATGAGTGACTTTTTTCTGAGGGTTTCTTTCTTTCTTTCATTTTCTTATTTTGTGATTTTAATTTTATTCTCTTTTATTGCTTTCTGCACCTTGTTGTAATGTTTACAATGTTTGTATGTAAAGCACCTTGAATTGTCATGTACATGAAATGTTCTATACAAATAAACCTGATTTGCCTTCTATATCAATATCGACTTTTTGCCTCGACTTTAAGATTATGAATAAGTCATAACTAAATTACTTGAAAGAAATGTTTTTAAACTGATTGATAATAAAATGAATTAAACAGAAACAGTTAAAAATGAATTGGTTATAAATAAACACAACTGTGGACTACAAATTAAATAAAATTAACTACAATTTCTTAACTGCAAACTCAATGCTGAATCATGTGAAACGGAAGATCCAGAAGTAATAAGCTGGGGCTCGTTTTCACGCTTAGATTCCTTTGTAAATATAAAATAATATTCACAGTGAAACAAAATAATAAAATAGCTAATTTTTTTTCCTTTTATCAGTGAACTGTGTGAGGAAAAAAGTCTAAAGTCCAAATTAGCTATAAAGAAGCTAATTCTGCTATTGGTTTGTTCTCTTTCACATTCTTTGGTGCTCTGAAAAAAGTATTGATACCATCCGACTGCAGTCGATAATATCGATAATGATCATAGGATCGACATAGTCGATATGTATCTGTCCATCCTTAGTGTGTGTGTTTAATGTGTGTGTGTTTAATGTGTGTGTGTTTAATGTTAAACTCACGGTGGTACTGACGGCTCCGTCCACAGGCAGGCCATCTTTAAGCCACTCAATCATTGAAGGCGGTTTAGCCCCTCGGGACACACAGCTCAGGTTGTAGGACTCCCCCGCGTTCAGCAGGACCTCTGGACCCCCATCGATCACAGGGTCGTCCGGGGGAACTGGAGAAAAAAGGGTAAACTGGTTAAACGCAGCGTGGCGGAAACAGGACGGCCACACGGGAGCAGGGACGTACTGAGGACGGTGAGCTTGGCCCTCCTGGACCTCAGGGCGGCATCAGGGGCCTGGCACTCGTACAGCGAGTCGTCGGACAGATCCGCCGACAGGATCTCCAGGTTGTACTGGCCCAGCTCCTGGACTCGCAGCACGCGGTACCTGGGCCACGCTGGGAAAACACGGAGAAGCAACATTTCTTACAACTTATAACTTGTGACCCAAATATCAGCCTAATGTGAGGAATGATGGATGATTTCTGGGGTCAATATTCAGTGTTTGACACTCAGAGGGGGCTGATCCTCTTCAGAAACAGGACAAAGGCCACATTTACAGAAGTTTTAATTGCTCTTTAATACAGAATTAAAGTTAATTCCTCTTTAAACAGATGAGAAAAAAGGGAAAAATTAGCTCATTTTGCTCGTTCTGAGCATGCTCCTTCCCTCGTCCTGTCACCATGACGACCATAACCGGTGTTCCCGTCCGAAGCAAACGGGCTCAAAGCGGGTCTGTTCAGGTGAAAGCGACGTAGCATGCTAGCGGCTAGCTGCTGCTTCATAAATAGAATCCACATCAAGCCAAACTGCTTCTTATTACGACGTTTTCTCATGTTGTTGAAGCAGTTTTTAACTTCCAGTACACGTATGTTACGTCACTTCCACCATCCAATCAATCAGAAATTTCCCACCCAGTGGATTTAAATCAGAATTAAGAAAACGTGTTTTCCATGTAAATCTGAATCCTGAATTAATATTTCCATATAAACTCGAAAGACAAGATTTTAATTCCAAATTATTTCATTTGGACTGATTAATTCTGAATTAAAACTCTCATATAAATGTGGCCATTGTAACTTTGCAGGAGCGGATCCGTCTCCCATGGGGTCATGTGACCTGCAGGGCTTTGCTTTAAGGCTCCCCTTTATAAACACAGAGGACTCTGCTTTTTGCTACTTTTTCCTCCTTTTCCATCTAAACTTTGTCATGAACGGAGGTAGAAGGTGAAAGCAATATCTGACGGGGTCAGAAAGAGAAAGGCTAAGTGGCAAAGTATCCCTTTAAATAAGTGACATCTTCTACCTTAAACGCTTTGTGTGTGGGAATAACATGCCTTAAGGCCCGTTTAAGCTCGATGCAGATGATGGAGTAAAACCTCGTTTCAGTGTTGAAGAGAAACAAAACCAGAGAAGAAGAAGAGGAGGAACGGGAAGAAGAAAACCATCGAAGAAGAATGAAGACGCGAATGAAAACATAGAAGTTGCACAAGTTTTAGAAATGAGGCCCTGCAAGTGTTCAGGGAGTGTTTGTGGTTAGAAACAACTTTATAGCAGCGCGTTTGTGCCGCCAACCGATGTCTGACACTAACATCGCATCGCAGAGTTAACTACGAACTCAGCACTGCCCCCCGGTGGAGGTAACCATAGCAACATAAAAGA
This sequence comes from Craterocephalus amniculus, assembly GCA_036024015.1. Taxonomy (NCBI): domain Eukaryota; kingdom Metazoa; phylum Chordata; class Actinopteri; order Atheriniformes; family Atherinidae; genus Craterocephalus; species Craterocephalus amniculus. Next base: position 5,923 of record JAVQJG010169651.1, read on the forward strand.
CGCATTGGAAGCATGAAGCGAGCGACACATGAAACATTTGTAACAGACGTCCCCGTTCATGTCCATTTGGGAGCATGAATGGGCCTTAAGGCCCCCCGATACACACTCACAAACACACACACACACACACACACACACAGACTTACACTCTTGTTTGATTGTTACACTTCACCCTGCTGTTTAGAAAACATCAGATTCGGGTCACCAGCGAGGTAAAAATCTGCCTTTTTCAGCCTCATGAGAGAAATGAGACGAATGTTCACCAGAATAAAAACACACACACACACACACACACACACACACACACGGCCTGACTCTCCCCTCCCCCAACACGGTCCAGCTGTGTCACTGCCTGCATTCTCGCCATCAGGTGGCGTCCTCGCCCTCCTCCAGCAGCAGGGGGGGTGGATGTGTGTGTGTGTGTGTGTATGTGTGTGTGTGTGGGGGGGGTGTTCATTATGACAGAAGCATTTTAGATAAACTCAAATGGACTCCAGTCCCACAATTCATGTTCGGCTCAGACGAGGATCACATGTGAAACTCCAAGCTTCGCTTCATCTATAACCTTGCATGTCCTTGCTTCCATGTGCACGTGCACGTGCACGGCAAATGTTTAAGTGGGCCAGAAAGCAAGTAGAGTAGCAGGGGGTGTGTGTGGTCAGTGTATTTATACACAGATAACACACACACACAGAGTGCAGCGCTCATTTACATGGTTTTTTAAAGCCTCGGCTTGAAGACGCAGAGCGTTACAGTAATAATATAATTAAACTAAAAAGGGAGCGAAAGAGAAGGACGAGCGGGAGAGGAGAAAGAAGGGAGGCGAAGACGAGTGCTGGAAGTTAAGAGCAAGAAGCCGAAGAGTTAAAAGAAGAATAGGAGAGAGCGAGAGAGAGAGAGCGTGGAGCGGCGGGACGGAGAGGGACGAACGATCGGACAGGAGGAGGCTGCAGAGGGATGCCGAAGAGAGAGAGAGCCACGCAAACAGCCAGGCACAGGCACACAATAACAAACACGAAGCAGGCGCATGAAAGGAATGATGCGCCCCCCCCCCTCCTCCCCCATCCTCCCCCTCCAGGCCAATCGGTTAAAAATATGCCCACATGTTTTGACCAGTAATTGCTCAACATCAGTCCCTCCGGCCTAATCAGTGCAATTCTGCAAATGTTGTAACTCAGCAGTGAGATGAGTCATTCCACCCAAGTTTTGTCAAAGTCGACAAAATCAAACAGAAATAAAACACCAGGGACATGCAGGGATTGGGGGGGGGGTAATAATATGGGCTCAGGCTCAGAGCTGATTTACAGAACACACAACCCTCAGTGAAAATGGGATTTTAGGGTCTGCAGAGCTTCTCCTGACAGAACTGATGGCTGACGCTCCTCCACTGAAGATGTGCAGATTGATACTAATATATCGGTATTATTTATACCACCGATACCAGATTTCTATGTTCTAGTATCGAAATTCATGTTAGAAGGTCGATATTTTAGTAATTTGGGTTAAAATGTAGATTATTATGGACTGGAATTACATTCATTTGGAAGGTACTACTTTTTCTTCCACCGGACTTCAACCATTGTCATTTGATGAGTCTGGTGGTAAACTGAATATTTTAGTATATGTTGACAAACTTATGCGAGTATTGTGCAATTTATGCTTATTCTCAGTGTATTTTGCTGGTAATACCAATAAAAATGTAAAAAATTCCTTTACCAAACACATAAAGCTTTTGTACAAAGTATTGGTTTCCGATAAGTATCGCTGATACTGCTTGATTTTTACTTGGTATCGGATCATACAGAAAATCTGCAGTATCACACATTACTAGTATCAGTCTGTAAAGATGTGCCAGAGAAGGTCCCGTCAAAGCAGCGTCAACCTAAACATGCGCACATTTCACACCAAATAGGATGTGATGTGTACATGCAGTGGCAGATGAGGTTTCATGTGACGTAACACGGCAGTAACCCCCGCTGTAAAACTGTAAACTCTAACATTGGGTTAAATAGAATATTTCTAGTAGCTATAACTTAATTTTAATCAAGTTGTTAGTATTGCCAATCTTAGATAAGTTCTATGAACTCAAGTTGAGGAGGAACAGTGATGGTGAAGGAGCAGGATTTCCCACAAATGCTTCACTTCTTTTAACAACTTATCAGAGATAATTCACTGTGTGAAATGTGAACTTTTACTTTGGCTAATAAATGATGGTTTACATTATACAATACTTTTTAAGGGACTTTTTGTTTCACATCCTTCCAGTTCTGCAGCTAACACACAGAAAAACATGTTCTGGTCTCCGTGTTGGACTAAATCTGCAATAATCCCCCATTCAGCATAGTTTTAGTGTAGAAACATGTTCCTGCTCATCCCTGTATTTAAAAAAAACTAGTTACTGCACTGCAACAGAGATGTAAGGGGTCTGACCGTAGTTAAAGCAGAAGCTCCGCCTCCATGTCAAAAGAAGTCACATTTTGAGCTCTCTAATTATCTTAAGCCAGATGAAATTGAAATTAAACATTTCCTGAACGCTCCTAATTTATGTGAAATTAATCTAAACAAGTTTCTCCCACAACCTCATGAACATCCAGTAAAATCAAACTGATCAAGTCAAAAAAAAGTTTTAAAAAACTATATAAATATAAATATTTTAGTTAACTGAACTTAATTCACTCAAGTTGACAAAACATAATTTTCAAGGCAGCAAGTTTGCATCATTTTTTAAGTAGCCAGAACTAGTTAGAGTTTCCAGCTGCACAACATTCGGCTGCGAGAGCAATTTGTCAGCATAAATTAGCTGCAAACACGCAATGTCGTACCAACACTGCGCTGAAGCTCAAAAGCGATGCTCCCGCGCCATGGGGCAAATATTACCAGCGGCGTTTAGATAATTAATAAACTAGTTGATCAAGTAAAGATGAATCAGAAACTACTTTGTCTGATAAATCATTCCAGCTGCTTTTCAAGCCCAGTGGTGGGGAAAATATACAGATCCTTTACTGAGCCTTCCAGTCTGCAGCATTTAGCCTGTTGTCAATAAAAAATTTTTAATGACTTCATTGGTGTGGAATGGAATAAATTAGCTATTTATATCCAGAAATGCAGCAGGTTTTCCTCCCTTACTCTATTATACTGCACAGCAGTGTTACTAGAGTAGCCTGGAGGGGACAAACCAAACATAGATTGCATATAAAAGATGGATGTAGGCCTCCTGCTACTGGATGTGAACCCAACACACAAGTCTAGCACCACTGAGGGCTAACAGGAGCCAATGTTAACGGACACTAAGTCAATCATTACTGTTCCATTAGCAAGATTATGACCATGGGGTCACTAAAAAAAAAGAAAAAAGAAAAACATCAATAAATAAATACTTGGCTTCAAACATGTAATTTTGTTCAGCTGGGATTCACAGTTTGCTCTATGCTCTGGTCTCTTCCTAATATAGAAAAAAATCACTATGCTAGTATAATGATCATAAAAATGCTTCTTGAATCCTGAATCTTGAATCTTAATATGCAAACTTGTGACTCTAAAATACAGAAGATTAGCATGGCCTTGTCTGCAATATGTAATGTCTTTATCTCAAGATCACTGGTTAATTATTCCATTATCTGCAGATCACAACGCTCATTTGCATCGGAGGTGTCAAGTAACATAGTACAAATACTTTGTTACCTTACTTAAATACTTACTTCAGCTGACTTTTAACTTCTAATTCTAACATTTTCACATGATTATCTGTACTTTCTACTCCTTACATTTTGTACTTCTTCTCACTCCAATTTTAAATTTGTATTTGTATGTATTACGTTAAACTTTACGTTCTTTTTTCTTTCTTTTATGTTTTTTATTTCATATTCAAATATAAACACTACAAACAAACAAACAAAAATCCACGTTATTCTTATCTAATTTCACCTTATGATTAAAAAACAATGGCATGATGGCTTGTTTCTCTTGTAAAAAACCTGAAAAAACTGGTCCCAGTTCAGCAAGGAAATAGCGGACATTTGTAGCCTGGTAATAAGATGTCTGCAGCAAAAACTGATGACAAAAGGTAGCCTATAACATCCCATATTTTAACATAAAGTATGGTCATTACAGCCTTTAATGATGTATTTTGGGAAAGGTGGGGCGGTAGACTATAGTTCCCTAAGCTGTTGTCCTTATTGGAATTTTATTTTCCCCTTAAAATTACTTTTACTTTTAAACTACTTTTCTAAGTAGTTTTGAAAGCAGTATTTACACTTTTACTCAAGTAGAAAACTTGAGTTGATTCTTCAACTTGTACCGAAGTCTTTTAAACTCTGGAATGTGTATATTTGTGAAACCCCCCCCCAAAAAAAACCTTTTTCAATTATAGTTTAAAAAATATTTCTATTTTAAGCAAATAATTCTCGACATCTCATGAGGAATAAAAACCAGTAAAAATTCAAAAACACACAAAATAAACGGAATTGTCCTTTAAGTGTACGAATAATAATGAAAAACCGTGAGATTTGTAAATAAACATTAATTTTCCTTACACCATCACACTGTCTAGTTTTTGATGTGAAATTGTTTTTCCTGAAATTTATAATATTTTTCAGGTGATTTTCTTCAGTCTTAAAATCTCAATCGTCAACTGGAAGAAGCCAAATGCGAAGGCAGCCATATTGCCAACTAGCTTAATTGCTAGTTAGAGCATACATGTCCCTGAGACAGGATTGGGATCCAGTTAGTGGCTTAGTCCTGTACAAATTTCAAAACTACTGATAATAAATATTAAAAAAAAGATTAAACAATGCGATTAAAAAAACAGGAAATCTTTTATTGTCGACATGAAACATTAAAATCTTTTCATGTAGAAAAATGTAATTTTCTCTTGCTAAACAAATCAATCATAGAGTTAATTTAATTCTTGCTATTTTATTAATATGCTTTCCATTAAGGTTAATTTAGTCCTGTGTGTACAGAGATTCCTCCTGATTCTCTAAATCTTCTGATGACGTTATGAATTATAAATGGCGGGATCTTCAAACTTTACACGTTTCATGTTAAGGAGGATTTTTCTGAAATTATTAAAGTTTTTATACCCAGTGGGTTTTAGATTAGTGAAACTGTCCATCTCTCTATGATCGAATTCAAAATGAGCTCATATATGATATAAAACGATAAAACATCTCAGTTTCTGGAATTTGATGTGTTCTTTTGGTAACAAAATATGAGTTGATGAGATTTACAAATCATTGCATTCTGTTTTTAATTGACATTTTATGCAAAATGCCAGCCTTTTTTCATTAGGGACGTAAATTCCTTCGGATAAAATGCTTGATAATGTGAGAATCTGAGGATCAAAGGTTGTTGATTAAATAAAAGAACCGCCTGAACACCTGCTCTGAACATCGATTACAGAGATATCGCTTTAGACAAAGCAATTCCTCAATTAAACAAGAAGTTAATCAGCAGATTAATTCATTATGAAATTAATTATTAGTTTCAGTCCTAGATGAGTTTGTTAAGATTCCAAACCCATCCAGACCGACCGTCGTGTTGAAGGAGACGAAGCCAAAGTCTGTTGACTTGACAGTGTTTTTATCAGATGTAAGACATGCATTAGGCTTTTCCCGAGCATGTTACATTTTCATAATTTATTAATCGCTTTCAGCTGTTTCAGCTTCTCTCACGGTGGCAGGCTTGCAGGGTTTTTACATGCTGGGAGAAGCATTTTCTGTGCAGCCAGTCCCAGTTATTATTAAATATAAATAAATAAATGTAAATATGTCGCTGGCATTAGCATATAGCTCAAGGCCCTGCTGTGTTGGTTCAGGTCCAGTTTTTCTTGGGTGGTGGCATTAAGTTGCTGCCCTTTAGTTGGAGCTTTGTGTCACGACAAGGCCAAACTCTGCAGCCTCTGCTAGAAAATAAGAGCAAGTCTTCCACTTATTATTATATTCTCATGATTTCAGCTTCAAGAGCTTAAAAACAACCCGAGTAAAAAAGCTTCCCGACAGCAGTTTCCATCTGAGCACATCAGGGTTTTACAGAAAAGCATGAAAGTCTGTCTCATGCTTGACAGAGTGGAGGAAGCCTGGGGAAGGTGTGCGGCGCCTCACCCCGGAGGTCCTCTCCGATGCCCAGAGCCAGGCCATCTTTGGTCCACTGAACAATGCCAGAGTAGTTGAAGACAACACAGGACAGGATCACCCTCTGGCCCCGCACCACCGACTGGTCTGCCGGCTCCTGAGAGAATCTCGCCGTCCTCACTGCTGCTTGAAAGGGAAACGAGAAAGAAAGCGATGATAAGTTAGGGACTTTCTCACTGTGTGCTCGTTACAGATTGATGTTCTGATAAACCCCCCTCCCACCTATAACAACAGTATGACACAATCACACTTTCGGCCGGCTTGCAGCCATTAACCGAGCATCAAGCGGACGACTGGTTTGAGACAGAGGCGTCAAAAGACGAGGAAATGAGAGCGGGGCAGGAGAAGAAAGGGAAGGAATGAAGCGGAGGAGGCTGATTCAGAGCAGATCAAATGGAGAACTTCAGCCACAGGGCGGCTCAACACCCCGTTTCTTCTCGCTCCTGACTTTTTATTTCCCCTCAAAACTCCGCCGCCCTCCCTCTCTTCTCCCTGTTTCTTCATTCCTGGCTATGAGTCATCTCCCAGGATTCCACTCCCCAAAAAACCCACTACAGTGGCTGTCATTGTCTGCGGGACAAGGCCACCGCCGCCGCAGCAGCTGGCCCACCGACCATCAATATAAGACTGATGGGAGGAAAAAAGACCCCCCCTCTTCTTCTTTTCTCTACTACACTGATATGAAGTTGTAATTAGCGCTCCCTTGAAGCCACGACACGAGTAAAACAGACGAGAAACAATCACTGGGGAGGTTTTCTCTTAGTTCTGGCTTTCATTTTACTTTTTCTCCTCCCCTCTAACTTGTTATTTCGAAGAATGAAGAACAGTAGATCATTAACCCGCTGCTGCATTGCACCCCCCCCCCCCCCTCACTCCTCTTCTCTTTCCATAAGGTTGGACGTCCTTTACCCAAATTACTTTGCTTTACTCGCTGCTCTTACAGGCCATATGTATGCAAGACCACTCGCCTCCTTCACTTTGTTCATCCATAATGTTTCCATGAAGGTCCTTCCTGCCGCTGCCTCTCCTCCCCACCCAACCAACGCGCCGCTTTCTTTCTATATACATATATAATGGAGTATATGTCCTTTTACCCATAATGCTTTCTATTTCTGTGTTCTTCCTCCTTACTGGTTGGAAGGGGGTTAGAGGCGGACTGTCACAACTCATTTATCACATTAAATATCACCCCTCCAGCACTTTCTCTCTCATTCCTTCGCTCGACCATTCCTCTTCTCTCACTTTTTCCCTCCCTTCTTTTTTCCTTCACCTCCTGCCATTTACATCTCTCACTTGTCCTCTTCACGTTTTTTTTTTCTTCTCATCACTCTTTTCACCCTCCCTTTACCCTCGCCATCTACCTCACAAGTCTCCCTCGGAGCCCTGCAGCTCTTCTCCAAAGGTTCCCATCTCTGTCTTTTTTTAACAACGGCCATATGCCTCTTCTCCCTGCCTCCCACTTCCCACGACATGACCCGCGGTCCCCATCTCTCACGTTCGGCCTCTTTTTTATAACCCCCCCCCCCCTCTGCTATCATGTCGTGTTTAGCGTGATTTGCAGAGGTAGAGTGTGCCTGATAAAAACAAAAGAAACAAGTCATGCAAAAAAGATTTCCATACCGAATCACAACAATGGCTCCTGACAGTGCAGCGCATTAATATTCTGAGATAAAGGCGATGTGTGTGTGTGTGTGTGTGTGTGTGTGTGTGTGTGTGTGTGTGTGTGTGTGTGTGTGTGTGTGTGTGTGTGTGTGTGTGTGTGTGTG
>JAVQJG010169661.1:0-11069 GCA_036024015.1 Craterocephalus amniculus
GTGTGAGTACCGTGCTTGTGTTTTTTCTTATTTTGGTATGACTTCGGGTCGTTTTCAGTTTGTTACCGCCGTGTTTACCAGAGGGTTGAATTTCAGTTGTGTTTTGTTTTTGTTTGTATTATATAGTGACCAGTGCTGCTTTTTGTTGTATATAATTATTCCTTTTTGGTTTGTGTTAGTGCAGCACCTTCTTTTGTTAGTTTTGACCACATTGGCTTGTTCTCCCTCTGCGCTTTTTGTCACTTTTGAGCGACAAATAAACCTTGTTAAGACTTTGCAAACCGTTGAAAATCCCTCCTTTGTTCGTCCCTTCCCTCCTAGCAGAGCTGGGACGTAACAAGAGTGTTATTGGTTGGTGTGTTTAATGAACAGAATTGATAGCTCTGTAGCAGAGTGGACAGTTTTTTGGCACAGGATTGCTGAAACACAGACATGCACTCCATAAACAATGTGCTAGATTGAACATCAATTGTGCTAATCCAGTGTTCAGCTTCTGGTTGCCCTTGATTCCATGATCGATATGTGTGGAGCAACAAACAGAACTGCCTAAAGTGATTTTAGTAGTCTCTTAATTGCACTAATGCAGATGTAAAGAATACAGATGTAGAAAAACACAAGTCAATGCATTTGCTCTAATTTGCATCAAAGTAAGGATTTGAAAAGGGAAATGCTTAGTAGCTGGTTGTACTTTAAAGCACTGCTTCAGTTTAGCTACATACATATTTATACACTTATATTAATGAATGAGAATCAGTAATGCAGGAAAAACAACCCAGCATTGTTCATATTGTGAATACAGTGAGTCATATTCTCTTCATAAGAAAGACAAACTGGCGTCCTCTGAGCTCTTTGTGATTGTAGTCCCCATATAATTTCAACATGTCTTTGTTTATCAGCTGAATGTTGTATGATCTTGCCTGTGGCATCAACACTGCCTTGACGACCAGCATTGTTTATACCCTGGCCTAAGATCGTCAAGGATCCCTAGATTATGACTCCAGACTGTTAACATGACTCAAGCAATTATTTATAGTGATGGGGAATGCAGAAAAAAAGACACACCTGAACAAAGGATTAAGCCAGAATAGAAAAGAGATAAACTTGCTGTTGCTGATTTCCAGTAGTTTTTAAGATGGATGTTCTCACTTTTGAGACAATTGATACAAACTGAGTTGCATGTAAGTGTTACACAATGAAAATACAAGCATCATATGCTCTGTAAAAAACAAAGGTATACAGTAGTCCGTAAAATTATTTATACCAACCTTTCCATTAAAGAAAAGGCAAAACTCTTACTAGTAATTTTAATAACTGAGACTGAAAAAAAGTGATAATAAATACAATTTTTGCAAAATTATCATTTGGTGAAAGAAGACTTTTTTTTATTGGAATGAGTTGAAAAGTAATACAAAACAAATAAAATATATGATGAGCAGTGGGCCAAAATGACTGCCAGTAGGTGTGGAAGTCTAATGGATTGCAGTGATCGCCTCATAGGATTGTTAAACAAAATATTAGCTTTTCTAGGGACACATTTTAATTTCTCATATTTTTTGTTTGTTTTTAAAATATATTTCTATTTAACCACATTTTCAAAACAATGTCATGATTATCATAATTTTTTTTCTATATTTTTAAATTTTGTCTGTTTCAGCTTATTTCACTGTCAGCTGATTTCTTCTTTCTTTGAGGGAAGAGTAGGAATAATTTTGCAGACAACTCTACTGAAGTTTTATTAACCAACTTCCAGTGTCAGACTACTCCAACAGTGAAAGCTGGAGTGGGCTAAGCAAAAGTCAATATGCAAGTGGCTTTTCCAATACTGGAGGTTTTTGCTCCATACACGAATACAAAATCATATACAGTATTAATAGATATTTATAATGTTTGGTAGTTAAACATTTTTTTATCTGCAGCTTGCAAGTTGTCTGTTACTGTGGCAACAGCATACTTACTATGGGTATCATTGTTGTTTATTGAGCTTGACCATCAGCAATAAACTATCCATACAAGAGCTGAAATGCATGTTTATTTTCATTGTCTGACAACCAACTCAATTCCCTACCGTCTGAGGTGACATCATCCAGTGGCTAGTTCTGCCTGGCAAAAGTCCAAAACCTATACTCACATAAATGCAGTGAGTTATCGAGAGCATTTAGCTATTCTTAAAAATAATTTGATTAAGGAATCTGTTTGTTTAGTCTAGATGACTAACTTCAGATTAGTGAACAGTTGTTTTTTGCTGTAATTGATTTGAACTATAGAGATCCTTATTTGTTTTCTATCCAGCACAATAGTATTTCTCAACAGGGGTATAAAGACCATCATGGGGCATATGGAGCATTATTCTTACATGCTGCAGGATTTTTGGAGGCCACTGGCATTCTATCATTCCATTTTGATGACTAGCCCTTATATGGACCATTCAGTGCCTGGGCAAAAGCTGGTTAACTGATTAACCTTCAAACACCAATAATCCAGAAGGAAGTGAATCCAAATGTAGAAAGATGGTACAATGTTCTTCTTGTATCAATGAGTCGTTTCCAACTAACACACAGTCAGAGGAGTATAACTTAGCAGGGTCTTGTTTTTTCCAGTGGAAATATAAGTTTTGACCACAAAACAGAAAAGTTAAGACAAACTTTTGTGGTTTTAGTTGACTTTCTCCTGGTCCCTTTAGATTACTGCATGCTAATTCAGGTGTTTCTTAGTGTGCACATAAATTGTCTATACTGCACAAATTGGGATTCAGTCACCATCTGAAAGCAATCTAAGTGCAGCATTTTTGGAGCCTTTAGTTTTTAGTTCATCTGGTAGAGAAGCCGATTTTATGCAGAATTAGCTGCCATTGGCTTCCTCAGCTAAGCTGCGTCTGGCTTATAAACATAATGATAATGGAAAAGATTTATATTGCGCTTTATTGTTTGCGGCACTCAAAGTATTTACATTAGGTTGTAGAGCATGTTGTCCAATGACCCAAAGGTTATTGGTTTGAATCCTGCAACTGCCCCAGTCAACTGTCATTGTGTCTTTTACACTCTTGCCTCCAATATTGGGATCATTGGTGTTCTGGGTTGTAAATAGCTTTGGATAAAGTGTCCATATAGTGTAGTAGTAGATCATTGAGTCCATTATTCATCCACTTCTCATTCATACTTGGAGATTTTAGCGGCCTATCCGACCAAACCTGAACATTTATACTTATTCATACACCAACGCTTTCACACTTTCCAAACCAGTTCAGCCACGATAAGTTTACTAAAATTCAAATGGCCCAATGATAGACATGTTGCTAGATTTGCTCACATTGCTCACATTTACACCAAGAAACTTAAAATTTTCATAAAGAAATCTGTAAAGTTAAATCCCATTCTTGGAAATTCGAGTTGACTGTTCAAACTTGGACTTTGATTGAGGTCTTGTTTGAATTGTAATGTGAATAACCATGCAAAAAAAAATCATGTCAGCAAAAGATGGGAATTGAGATGCACAGTGTGAATGTAGCCTCATCCTACGTTTTTTAATGGCGGTGATGGATTTTAGGAAGGGGGCACTGGCTCAAAAAGGTTGCGAAGCACTGAACAGTAAAATAATTTCATGAAGGTCCTGTCAAGCTTGTGAGAACCCTTGGCCTCATGTATGTAAAAATACAGCAGCAACATGCTAAGCTAGAAATAGCACCATGCTTTGGAGTATGAAAATGCCTCATCAGATTTATGTTACAGTATCTGACACGGGCATGAAGGAAGCCCTCAGCTGGTCTGCACTCTGATCTAGCATGGTCACTCTAATTTCTGCCCATCTGTCACAGCAGGCCCTTGTGATTTTACCTCCGGTGTTTTCTAAAAACGCTCCATGTTGTGTGAAAAAATGCACTTTGACAACACAGGACTCAATCTGCAAGATCAGATCATTGTCAAGAAGCGCCTTCAGTTATGATTTCACAGGGTTCATTTTTATTCGCAATTCTAGCACCACACACATTCACTCTGCCCTTATTTTCTGACAAGAGAGCAAACTTTTATTTGCTGGCAAATCTTTGATAAAGCCACATCAATCACTGCTGTGGTGGCCATGTTTTCAAAGGAATGTTTTTTTTAAAAACTTTTCTTAACTTTGCATTGACTGTACAACAAAGGCTATGCAGTGATCCAGCTGCAAGATCTGATACGGGTTAAAATAACATCTTTGTGGCGTTTAGAAGAAATTCTGAGACAGTCATTAAAACAACTTGGCTTTTATTATGGACTCATCTTTTTCGGTCCAAAGATAAAAAACAGGTGTTTAAATATCTTTTTTTTCAGCGAGAGTTCAGAAGAACATCACTGATAATGATCAGTAGCTAAGCAAGCATCACATTGTTCAAAGTAGGCTATGGATATAGAAATGAACATTAACAGCACAGCAGAGAGTAATGCGACTACAAAGGTTTAAAAAAGTGGGATAAAGTTCAGATAAATCACCTGAGAATTTAATGTGTGAGACGTTACATTATTGATCAATAAATTAAATATCTTCAGCAGATATATTGAAATTTTAAAAAGGGGTTCAAGGCATTAAAAAAGCACATTACGAGGTAAAGCTATATTTGTTATTTGTTAAAATAAAATGACTAAAATATCACTTCGGAAAATCTATTTTACTACATGGTTTTCCTTAAAATTGGATCCAGCTTGGTCATCTTGTCCACGCATGACAAGGGGATGAGAAAGGGAATTTTGCCGAAGATTTACACATGACAAAAACTGAAAGTGATACATTCTCACTAAGTAACAGAACACCTTTTCAAAGCAGAGAATTAGGCCTGCAGCACATCACATATTGTACACAGCCATATTGACTACCAACAGTCCAAAGGGGCCTTATGATGGAGTTTCTGTCAGAATCCGACTGCAAAGAATAACCAGTGCATCAAACACTGGGAGATATTTGCCCTTGATCTCTGGTTTGGAGGTTTGGGTGGTGCATATCCACTTACAGGGCTACATTCAGATCAAACTAAATATGTTCTCTTAACCAGACTTCAGGTACATTAAACTGGCCAAGTCAAGGGGACTGGAAATGCTACCTGATAGGTTAGAAGTTTAGCTTACAGTATTCAACTGGTGTGTCAAAAAGCTGCCGTTTTGTTTATGCTTCAAACCAACCAGAGAGATTATGCAGCATAAAGAACCAAATCAAATAAGAGCAATGTGAAATGTTGAGAAATGCTTCACTTAATCCAACTGCTCTTTCTTCTAGTTTTGTTTAATGGCAGCTTTACTCGGACTAAATGCACTGTTTTATAAAACTTCATTGTCAGTATAAAACAGTGCTTTAGTATATTGAATGTGAAGGTTCATAATGCTGTTTTAACATGTAGAAAGAAGAAAATTGCACCAAATGTTCTCCTGTTATCTTTGTTTAAGACGAGCGCTGCTTGATTAGATTTTGCTTTATTTTTCGGAAAATGATCAGATCGAGTAAAGTTGGAAGCAATGAAGAAATGAATGTAGAAGATGAACCTTACCATGAGTTATTGAATCATATCAATTAACACATTGAAAGAGCTGGTATTGTACAGACAGACATTCTGCTAAATCTAAGTTCTTTTTATGGTAAAATGATCAAAATAACCACATTATAATTCTTCCAAATACATTTAGTAAGTTGTTTGTTTCGTAGAGCCAAATATAGTAAATTATCCATTATATAAATATTTTGTCAAAGGATGAAATATGTAACTTTCCAACCTGAAAACTCTGTTCCTGGCTCGCTTGATAGCATGGTGACATTTATGGAATCAGCACTTCCCAGCAGCATCCAGAGGCCATGAAAAAGCACACTTCACAACTTTTTCTTCTGGGATGCTGCATGACGCTGCAGCTGAGCCATGCAGATATCAAAGCACTGGACGTTTTAAACATGCACCATGGCCGAAAATGCAAGAAGAGGAACAGAGTAAAGAAAGAAAGAAGGGGAGAGGACAAGAGATAAGGCAAGAGGAAAGAGAGGACTGGCTTTTACTGGATGGAGACAACGCACAGACAAGTTGGATGCAAGATGGATGTTGTTGATAGAGAGTGGGTCACCAAGACAATCTGCAAAAGTTCTCATGTAAATCTTAATATTAACAAATTATCATGTTCTACCACTTTGCTTGCTTGCTGGAGCTTTTTTGTTGTCATTGTTGATCTAAAGGATTAATAAGACACTCAAAAATATGTTTTATAAAAGACACTGTGAGCTTGGTGTGAAATAAAGACTCATTTCAAAGCTGAAACAACCAATTTTACATACACACACACACACATACATAACTTGTTTTTGAGGAGCTAGCCACCTGCGGCCACAAGAGGCTTCAAATGGTGATAATGAAAAGCTTTTGGTGGCTTTTAAATAAGTGAAGAATAAGAAATGTTCAGATGCCTAGAGTGCACTGCGTGACCAGCATTTTGGTGTGTGGCCACTACACCAAAGGGCCACACAGTCCAGTGTTGTTGCTGATCCGATTCTTATTGCTACTGCCACTTTTTGCTACTGCAAAAAATAAATAAATAAATAAATAGAGCCAGTAAAGGGATTTTTTCACTATGGGGTCAGATTTTAAATGGTACAATTTACTGGAAGATGTGTGGGAAATATTAAAAGTATGCAGGCCATAGGAATATTCTCATCATACCCTTTGAAATCAAAAATCAAAGTTTTTATATGTACCTAACATTGCCTCATCTCCTACTGTTAAGCATCCAGTATAATATTTTAACTTTTTTAGACTCACGGTTGAACAAACCAAGAAGCTAAGCCAGAGCGCAGTAATCCTGTTTTAATTATCCACAATACTAATCCATACTATCTTAAGAAAGAAATACGCAAAATCAAAAACTCATGGCCACCCTTAGAGCACAGATTAGTGAGTCCATGCAAGTGATAGCATCAGATTTTGAATCAGAGTCTTAAGCACACATACAAACATACACATACACACACCCCTATATCAAAGAGCCCTTCTTGAGGCTTTGCATAGCAAACAGGTGCTAGATTAAATCAGGATGGTAGACAAAAGCTCAGTGTCTTCTGCTCTCCTTGTCACCACGAAAGTCAAGTTGAAACCTGACAGGATAAACCTAGTCTGATGTTTTTAAAGCAAGAGAGGTTAAAAGACAAATATCGGTGCCAAGTGTAGACAAATAAATCAAATTTGCTGTCTGCACAAGGGCCAAGAAATGAAAGTGCTGCAATTATGGTGGTTTTTAATGCTTCACCCATTCAATAGGCTGGACAGGTTGAAAAGATCACTCACAAGGTAAGAAGTAAAACACACTTAAAAAAAAGAAAAAAAGAAAATATTAAGAACATTGGTAGACGCTGGAAACAAAAAACCTCTGTGAGGAAATGTCTACCATGATGCAAGGAAACGTAGGGAACCTTGTGTTCAAGTGATATTGAACATTATGGTTGTCTGTGGTACAAATGGAGAAGTTACACTAGTCTTTGGCTTTAAAGAAAACTCTAGCAGAGGAAAAAAAACTACTTCTGTTCTTCTTTTTTTCTACACTCAGTTCTCAGTTCTGTAACAAGTGTGGCCTGTGTTGGAAGATTTGTTAATTTCAGCATCAAATGCATCCGAGGTCATATACGATAAAAACAACTTCAACCCATTGATCAAATCTGATCGTACCACAAACATAGTCCTGAGTTTTAATTGGAAAGTTTTGTTTGTGAATTGTTCATTGATATTGCTTTACAGAAAAGAGTAGGAAATCAAATATTTTGAGACTCTTGAATTTATTTCAAAGTGTGAAAATGTGAAGGATGACTTGGTGGCACCAGTTAGAAGAATTCCTATCAAAAGGAAACTGGTGCTGACATTTCTGTGTGCTCTCTGCAAGGCTGAGAAAGCGGACCTCAGCTCAGCACTGCTGTCCGTACACAACCAAACCTTGTTAGTGAGGTAAATGAAGGAAAAATCTGAATATAATCTGAGTGGACTCAGACTGTTTTTGCATTTCCATAAGACACATAAAAAAAGCTTCAGCTCACAGGTATCAATTATCTATTTATCTATCTACTTGAGTATCTTCAACATCTAATGCAAAAATCTTTTGGAAGAATGTGTTTCATAAACAGAAGGGTTCCTAGTACTATTTCAGTACCTACTACATCAATATTTGATATTTTCTGTTCAGGCTATTTATACATTTTAATTAACTTACCACATGTTACAGCTCAGAATAAAAGTAAGCACAGAACCCTGTCAACAACTTCAGCTCAGTAATTCACAGTGTGAATGTGGACATGGCTTAACTTAAATATGTCTTCTGTAGGTGGGTTCAGACAGTTTTTATTTTTTTTTATTTTTTTGCCTCTATGAACATGCTTGAAAGAACATCACTGAGATCATAAATATGGTGTTGTGTTTGAAGGCCCGGACTCCTCTGAGAACAAAAAGAGTAAATCAATGACAAAGTCATGGGCTGGACAGGTTTGCACCTGTACAGCTGGCTGCTGCAGGCCATGACATGCACACAGTAACACAATCCTCAGGCAGCTCAGTTGAAAACAATACCGGCCTAAAGGGGCATTATCATAAATATAAACGCTGCCCCTTCTTCTTACAATAAAAACAGCTTTGTAGCTTTCAAGTTTGACATCTTTTTTAATGTTACATCTGAAATTGTTTCTATTTCCTGGTGTCAACAGCTCTATGTCACTGTCTTACTTTCAAACTTTCATGCAGAGTGAATAACCAGACCAAAGAATTTTCTACCTCAGTCCTGCTGCATCTGTGCAATGCAGCTTGTATACCAAAGTCTTTATAAATGCATAAATCATGAAAGCACACAGTATATTTGTGACCCCCTAGATTGGCTGGTTAAAACGTTTCACTATGTCAGAGTAAGATGTGCCAAATATGCAGTACAGTTTGAAAAAAGAGTTTAAAATAACAACCTATTGAAAACCTGGCTTCACAAAGACTGTTTGCAATGTAGAAAAATGTTTGTTGCAATATTCAGTCGAACCATCTTGATCCTATATTATGGTGAAGCACATGAGATGATGATGGAGTGGGGTCCCCCTGGTGGTTTCCTGAACACATCTCTGACAACATTATTTTTTCATGGAACTGATCTAATCCTGTCATAATCTGCACCGTGGCACATTTTAGCAAATATTTCACATAAGTTTCCTGACATCTTGGCATGACCAGGGGTATTGTATTTTGCTAATGAGGCTATTGGCTTATTGCTATTTTAATGACCATGATATATATATGACAAGGCTCTGGTAGGGAAACAAGCTTAATTCCAAATGACTGCTCCCAGCATTCAGAATGAATTCTTACACTTTTATGTTATTGTGACCTGACATAAGAAGCCTCAGGGAAAACAAACTGATGGGATTGTCGTTGACTTTATGAAGTGCATCTATTAGCATTGTTTCTAATTAAACTCTTTGAGTTTCGAGGAATCAAATATTTCTGAGCCACACAAACATGAGCATGTACAAGGCTCAGAGAATTAAAAGTTAGAAGACTGTTTATTTCATACTTTGATATCAGACATTTACATTTATTTTCATATCAAATTAGAAAATGTGTCTCAAACAGCTTCGATTGAGTTTTGCTTTTGTAATTTTTTTAATTTCCTAGATCAAGTTATTGACAAAGCCTTTAAAGATAGATGACATGGAAAAATCTAGAACTCTTTAGCAAGTTAGCATAATGCTTAGCACTTATTGATTAGTTTAAGCAGAGTCCAAATGAGGATGAGCAAAGCACTTCCTTATCGCTGCCAGGTGTAATCTCCACTCACAGAAGCTGGTGAGTGTCAACCTCTTTGACACAGCACAAGTTGATACCTGTGTCTACAAGTTAGGAGTGAGATCAGTGAAAATATTTTAAAGTCCCTTTGTATGTAAATGTGAGTTATATGCTCCCTGGAGACCCACTTACTGGTAGGTGAATAGAACCATCTGGCAAGTAAAAAGGACAGGGCCTGAAGCAGGTGTTGGAGTGTGTGTGTTGACCAAAGCCAAAAGTTAACTGGGCACAAACTGAGATGAATACAAATACTATTTTGAAAAGCCTAAATTAAAGCAAGGCTTTTTTAAAAAAAATCTATACCTCATGATCTTGACAGATATCAAATCAGCAGGTTTATCTCAAACAGAACACTAGTGCCATCTTATGGAGAATTTTTAAAACACATTTTACACACAGCTGTTTGCTCCAATGTGAGTTCAGTCATCTTGTCTGCTGACTTCACCACAGTAAGCATCAACGGAGAGCAATGTTTCTTTGTTCCACAATTTTTATTTATTCTTCAGTGTAATTACATGTGCACCATTTTCCTTATTATATACCAGTGTCAGGTAAATGCAATTTGGCATGATATGCTATATATGCATACATGATCTTTTTCATGATCGGATTTTTTTTCCCACCAAGTTTGAAGAAAAACCATTGACTGTGCAGCACTGTTGCTGTCAGACTGAGCATCCTAATCAAAGATCCAGTTCATGCTTAAGGCAAAAAAACATAAGCAAGGTAATTACACCAATATCTATATGCAGTTATGAATAAGTAATAACAAATTAAGACATTTGGTGTAAAAATCCTTTGAAAAGTTTAATGATATGTATATTTCCATTTAATTTCAGACTGTGCTGATGCATTGCTTGAGCATAACCTGCAAAGGTAGAATTACTAATTTAGAAAAAAGGCTGTACGAACCGAGAGGAGTGCTGAATTATAAAAGACTGCTATGGAATGCAGTCTTTTATAATTCTAGTTCTAGATCATCAGAATAAGTAACTGTCCTCATGAAGTTCAATCATATAGAGGCTCAGTAGTATCTCTAGCTATTAAAACCTCTTCCAGAGTAATCAGTTCAACAGTCTAATACAGTAAATAATCATCTTGAGCCTGACTGTTTTATCTTGTGGGGGAAGCATGACTTCAGCCCTGAAAGAACTAATCTACAGCCTCTCTTCCTCATTATTTTACAGAAAATAAAGGCTCCTACTATAAAAATGGCTGTATTACCTCTTGTTTCCAGGAGTCTATCTTTTTTGCACGAGCCGCAGAT
>JAVQJG010169664.1:0-12194 GCA_036024015.1 Craterocephalus amniculus
ACGTCAGAAATATGAAAGTTACTTGGATTCAGTAAAAAAGTGCAAACTTTGAAGTTGGTTGAAAGCCAAAACAGAAGCATTGAGATTATTGCAGGTTCATTTTTCTTGGAATTAATATACTTTATTTATTTTGTATACTTTCAAAATTGATAGCAGAGGATATTGTGATCATGTTGATCCCTATATTGTGATCTACATGATCATCTCTATGCATATGAATATGGTTTGATCCATAGAATTATATATTTTTTCAGTATTACCCTGTCCTGTACTAATGAGTTCAAAATTTTTTCTCGAATCTTTCATCTGTTGCATGGATACATTGTGTAATGAAAGAACAAGTCTTCAGCTAAAGTTCAACATACAACAGTCAGAGCACAACTGTTATGTCTCCCAAGAGTCTCTGGCAAGCCTTTTTCTTTATAGCAGAATAAAACTAAAGCTACTTCAATTTGTTAACACTAAATACAGCAGCATCACTCAGATGCTCAATTCAGACATCTCAGATGGCAGATTGAGGAGGGGTGAGTGGAGAGGATAAGGCTGAAAAATACTCAAACTGAAATGCTTTTTGTCTGTCTGGGTGATGATGACACTGAGCGTTACATTTCAAGCAGTTTATGAGTCACTTTAAGCCGTTTCTTAATGTGCTCCACTTCGATGCTGCTCCCCAGTAAATAGCCTATTAAAGGTGATCATGAAGGCATGTCTGCCATCAAAACTGTCTCTTTTTGCTTTGAGGGAGTTTTTCCTCATCACTGAAATGACAACAGTGATTCACCATATGCATATGCAAATATATATAACTGCAGATATTAAATGCAGTAGGCATCTTTGCGTTTGCATACTGTGTGAGCACGGCCTGACCTGCAGTCTGCAGAAGATGGATTAGCGACAGTGTTCTTTGCAGATTTTTCTTAAAGAATCAAGCATACCTAGTTAAATATACAAGTGAATTGTGTGGCTACACATGCTGAAGTAATTCAATATTAGTGCAGAATACTCATAACGGATAGAAGGATCAAAAGAAATGGGAAGAAGCTTAAGCTTATTTGGTCCCACCCCTTCTCCATAGTCAGTAAACCAGATTCCTGTTTACACCCAGAACTATTTATAATTCATACCATCTGAGCTTTATAAAATGGTGACTGCCACTCAAAATATTTTTCATCACGCCCACCAGAGAGTTTTATTTATTCCATTACAGCACATGCTGATTTATTTTGCTAGATTTGGCCCTTTATTTTGAAAAAAATTTAAGTCAATAACCTAATCCATAACATTTTCTTTTAGAACTTTCATTGAAATATTGAGGGTAGCTGCTAAGTCCAGTTGTGCTTTTAATAACTGTTTAATATATTCCATATACCTACAAAATATTTAGATGATAGTCTACTCCTTGTTACATTTTTGTACAGCAGTGGTTCGCTTTTTGAAATGCTTTATATCATTCTCTCTTTCTACATTTACCATGAACGCATTTTCCTTTTAACATGCATCCAATAAATTCTTCATACTCCACGGTTGATCTGTATATATTTGCTCTGTAATAAATATTGGGCAGTACTTACTGTACAAAGATATAAGTATGCTCAGAATGTATCATATATATTATTAACATCATTTTGTTCAGACCAGGTTCCCAGTTTTGAGTCATCAAGTCATAAGTGATGATAGCACTTTCAGTTCCTACAGATCTGTATCACAGTTTATCTTAATTTTTATGCAGTTGCTCCATAAACTTCCAGACTACTAGGTTGTTACTGATATCAGTAATTATTAATAAACCACTAACTCAGTTGCTCTCATTGTCCTTGAAAATATTGTCAGATTTATCTAGGGTTAAGGCTTCTTGTGGGAATTCATCCTAACCTGTAACGGTGAGAAGATGTTATGGCACATGCAGATAGCGGGCAAACAATATTACTGAGAGAAAAAGCAATGCTTTGCTCCAAAAACTAATGTGCATTTTAAAGCTGCATACAACTTCTCAAAATCCTTTTGGCAGGATTTGGCTCTATAGATCACCAAAAGATAATGAGGAGGAGAGGTTAGGACAGATGTGTTTTAGTCCTATTGTCTGGGACTGACCTTCGAACAAGATTACCTATCTTAATTTACATAAATAGTTCTTCCATTCATTCACCGCTACCGTGAGAGCATACAAAAGACAAGAGTGGCATTTTGTTTTGAAAAAGGTTGCTTTCACAGCAGCTGATCACATGTGCTTTTGAACACTCATAAACAAACTTTGTTAAAAATTCTATTGATCGCGGTATAAAGGCATGATTGTGTTAGTCACACAGCACTTGGGAAGAAGCACAATGGCCATATGTCGCATGTTACAGCCTATACCAATTAAAACTGCATTTTACCATTAGTGAACCACAAGGGGTTAAAAATTTTCCCCAAATTCTCACAGGGCCAAAATGAAGAAATCCCAGTGTGATGATCAATCTAACATGACCCTTGGCCTTGTCATAACATTGTCCCCGTATCAAACCAACTCAGGGGCCACTGTCGACGGGTAATAAAAACTGACACCATCTCAGCTCCTTGAGTTACACACACTCATGGACACACCACCTCTGGCGGATCAGCAGCAGCATTAATACCACATTACAACTGCATTTTGGTGACATTATGAATAAGCAGTGATTCACAGCAGTTGCATTCATTACGCAAACGTGATTAAAGTGGCGGACCCCTCGGGCATCTAGGGGCCTAATGATCCCACTCTGCCTTTTGTTATTCACGTCGGCTGAGGGCATGCCACTGAGCAGCCGCCCTGGGTTGGCTTGCGCCAAATGAGGGCTCATTAACAACAGGCCATTCACAAATCTCACACACACACTCGGCACCCAGCCGTGGTAAATGAAAGAGACGGAGCCCCCCGGATGCCCGGGTCTAACCCTGCCGCAGATGGGTCTGCCATCTCTGCTGCATGATGATGATGATGAAGTCCACTTGTGTGTGTGTGTGACAAGCTGACATATGTTAGAGGGCATTCATCGCTGGCTGTTAAATTGCCCTCTTCTGATGTTCCTATTCAGCCCAAACGGCCCACTCTCCCTCCAGAGACTCGCAATACACATATTTACATAATGCTCTGATGCAATAAAAAAAATGAACAGAGTCCTGTCTGCATGCTGGGAAGGGGGCTAAATCAGAGACAATAAATCACCTCACAATATTTGTACACTTTAGCTGCACATTGAATACCTGACTTGAGATTTCACAATGTAAGCATTATTACTACCCCATCTATGAACATTAAACATAACACTGAGTTTAACTCTTCAACTTCCATGTTCCTGTTTTCTTAAATACTGTTCTTACAGACAATAAATCCCCAGACGGATCAATACCAGCATGAACTGAACCCCAGTAAGACCTGTGTGTCTATAATCTATTACTCTACAAACTAAATGCATCAATAGAGTTCACTTAGAAATAGCACAACAAACTAATAAAGCAGTTCTGTTAATCTCCGATCATCACTGTGGAAAACTCATAACAGATCTACTGCAGCACCACATCGATTAACAAAGTTCAATTACATCCTTGCTCTAGACCCCTCCATCAAGCAGCCATGTTGCATTTTACATTCACTTCTGTCCAGACGTGACCTTTGACCTTCCTAATATAAATTAACACCTCATCATTCATCATTTTATCTTATTAGACATTTGTGTAAAATTTGGTCATAATTAGCGTATGAATTATGGCCATAAGATGTTTTGAGAGCTCAAAGTGACCTTTGACCTGCCAAATCTAATTAGTTTCTCCAGGCGTTTCTGCTATTTTGCGTTCAAAAGAGTAGGACGAACTTGAGGTCAGCAAACTCGATTTTTAACAACAAATCTTATCATCTTTGAATTTAAATCAGCATTTATTTTTTCAAATTTGAACAAATTGCCCTCAAGGTGTTAGAGATTATTTCCACAAGAAAAAAGACCTCAGCTGTCAAAGAATGTGTAAAAACATTGAATGAAGAGTCATGTTTTACACTTTTCACCATTTGCTTTCTAAACGTCATAATCCACTAAAACTCCAGCTGATCAAGTTTTCAAAGTTCTTTGACAAAGTTTTAACTACTGACCACATTTAACAATCAATAACTATTAGGTGCTGTTAAAACAATTGTGAATTTTAAAAACTCTCTAAACTCCAAACACAGTACTGCATTATGCAACTCCGTGCCAATTCAAACATCCTGAACTGGATATACCCCATGTACTACTATGACCCATCAGTTGGGTTCTGGATCACCCCCACTGCTGACCATGCACTAAATTATTCAGTTGAAAATAAGTCCACATTAAAAATGCATCAACTCTCCAGAATAAGACACTGTAGAACAAACTGCAGTGCTAAACATGTAAGAAAAGGATCAATGCAGAGGAGCTCTCTGTCATTTGCATTGCTAATTTGGATCAAGTGCTTCCAGAACACAGATGACATTAATATTTACGGAGCATAATTTATTACACACTATGAATCCAAATCCATGACTGAAGGGCGCTGTATTTCTTAAAGCGAAAGGTACTGGTTTACAAATACAGGTAGTTGTACAGAGGTCAGTTTGTAGGTCAGTACAGGATGTATTGGAAGATGTGTGCATTTTCAAGCAGATACGTCTACGAACATGAGGCAAAGACAATTTATAGGCCAACAATCATTGAAGCAAGCTTTAGGAATGTGCTTTAACATAGCAAAACATAGCTCATGTTTCAGGACACACACAGCCATACTGAACATGCAACACTAGTCATCAGAGAAAATCAAAGCTAAACCTCCTGTCTGAACAAACGGGATGAACTTGGACAGAAAACATTCTCTAAATTACACCTGGATAAATCTTAAATTGAATCTCAGTGTTCAATGTCAGATGATTTACATGATTCAGCCTTAAAAAGTGCTGTTTAAAAATGTTATTGTTGTGACTGGACAGGAGGTGAAAGGGAAAAACTAACAAAGCCAATAAAGAAATTTAAACAGTCATATTTGAATGTCTTCTTCATGTAAATAATCCGACAAATATTACCACCTTTACATAAAGATAACCTGCATTAAGGTTTCTCACCAATAAAAATCTTGGTTTAAGTTCATGAGTCCCTAAGTCAATACTACTGAGAAAACATCATTCATGTTGATGAAGGTTTATAAATCAATCTCTACAATAACAAAATGTAACCGGGTATATGGAAAACACAAATAGAAACTTCAAAAACAGGAAACTGAGGGTTTAATTTCTTCAAGTCCATTTAAAGTCATGAGTTCACAAGCTCACAAACCGTGTCCAACATGGTTTCTTGTCTCATCCCATTTCTGCATCAGGGTAAGGTGTGCCATACTATTCACATATCAAAAGGAGATGCTCCCAAGTTAATGGTAGAAAGTGCCAAAAATGTAAATGGTTGCATGGATTTATAAGCAAAAATTTTGCTTTTTCAGTGTAACTGCACATAAAGAGAATAAATACGTATCAGCAACTATCACTAATGATAAAGACAAAGGTGCCACAAAACCACCCTGTTAAAACCATCTCTGAATGTTGCTGACAAGACCATATTCTGACTTTGCTGACTCTGGACATTTCAGGTCTCATATGGACCTGCGGGGGGGGTGGTCAGAAGGAGAGTAGAGCAGCTTATTAAGCCAACTTTAATGGCCTTGACCCTGGCCCACAGCCTCACAGAGGAGTCCTAAAGGAGGAAAGGTCAAAGTTCGTATAATAATCAGAGCAAGAGAAACTCAAATGTGGGTATTTTGGCTGAGCTCCACCACTGCAATACTGGACTATAAAACACATCAGTCCGCCAACCAAGACTTCCCGAGATTCATTCACTAAAAATGTGCCTGAGCTTGCATTCAAAGCTGGCCAAGTTTGAAAGTGTCACATTCTGTAACCTTAGCCCACAGCTAAAGGCAATTACGATAGCTTAATAAAGATTTTTGCTTTAATAAAAGGCACAGAGGAGAAGAGAGCACGAGGCATGACAGATTGGCCAGACCAAACCCAAACCTTCAGGATTTGTAAGTTCCATTTCAGAATATTTTAAAACCCATTTAGCTGCACATTTAAAATACATAAACAGGAAGTCATACTGTGCTACACTTGCCTTAATTATTGTCATTGAATGTCATTTAAGAAATCAGGGGAGATTAACGGTTTAGTAACTCCAAACTCTGGGACATTTTCCATGTACTGTTTATATCATCGGAAATCTTTAAAATTTCATTTGTGCCGTTATTGACTCATTGAATCCTGCAGTGTATCAAGTAAGTGAAGCAGGGTTTGGTCTTTATGTCATATTTAATCTATAAAATAACAATGATCCATTAAATCATTGAGTGGGATTTGTAATCGAAGTGACAAAACAAACTAATCTTTCTGATCATCGCCTCAGGGTCTCCTCCTCTATCTAACCCTCTCCACCACTTCAATCTATGACTGTAATTCTGCAATCCTCTGGCTGTGCAATCACAGTCTACACCATTTCCTTCTCTCTCCCTTCTGAACTGTTACAGACGGCTTGAACGGAGGTTACAAGCAAGCAATAAGGCCTGTTGTGAAATGGCCATGGGATCAATAGGGGTTTTACGGAGGCAGAACACGTAGCCACAGCTGGTCAATTAGAGCAAGGACAGCACAGGCGTGCACACATATACAAACAGCATGAGTGGCTGGCCTTTAAAAACAGTTACTTTTCACCCAACGTCAGCTCTTTTTCTCCAGCTTCAAATGGATCAGCATCAGGGAATCTTGGCAGAGATATTGCCTTTGGTTGTGGTGTGAGGAATACTTGAATATATGGACTAATGGCTTAAGAAATGCAGCTTTTACAGGAAAGACTAATCAATAGGCTAGGCCAGTTTATTTGTATAGCACATTTCATGAACAGGACAACTGAAGGTGCTCAATTGTAATAACATTACAATGAAGGTTGTATATGTGAAATTTATATATAAACATCTTTAACTAAAACTTTGATCCAATCCAGTTATTTACACACCTATTAGTACATCTGGGTAAATACAGGCATCAGTACAGGTGGGGCTAAAGTACTGACTTTAATGCGCTTGTGCAGATGGAATATCTAAAAAAATTTATATGTTTACATTGGCAAAGGGTCTGACTACAATTACTACAATATATATAAAGAAACTTAAGTAAGCTTAAACACATTAAGGTGTAATAAATATTTGAAATATAATTACACTAACATGGGAATAATTGTAACCATGTCATCCATGTTCCGTTACCTCTCAGAAAGCAGACTAAATTATCAACTAAATGAGTTATCAGCCAAAATAAAGAAAATTGGCAGTTAAGTGACTGTACTTTAGATGGCAATTAGAAGAATCACACACCAAAAAACTAAAAAGTTGCCTTACCATTTTTGCCCAGGTCTTCACTTTGAAACCAATACCAACAAAGAGAGGACCACTATCATTACTACACATTTGAAGCAAAACTGGAGAACAAATTAATTGCATCAGACTTAATGCAGCAAAAACTAATTAATTTCTAACTCTAATTAAACTTTCTGTGCCTTATATTTAAGCTGCATAGATATTTCTTAATAAAAAAAACAGCAAAGTCAATCATAAAAAAGAAAAATGTTTAATCTTCTGAGTGGGTTTAAACTCAGAACAAAAAAAGGAAATTTGTCTTTGTAAAATCATTTCTCCTCTTTAATAACACCAGTTGGTGTTGCATCACACCTTTTTGGAAAGTCTGATTAGTCACCTTGTAATGAGATTTTCTTGTAAAAGTCATGCTTGTGGAATATGAAACACAGCTGAACTTGTAGATAGAGGCCCTTTAAAATATGTGCCAAAAACTCTTTTCACACTGTCAGGGACCTCAGTAGCATGTGGACGATCCATACATAGTCGTGTGTGGTAAGAGTAAGGAATAAATCACCACAAGTACTAGTAATGATAATAAACACTGGCATAATGATAATCACAGTAGATAAGACTGTGGGGAGGAGGGATAATTAATAGCCGATCGATTAATCGATCGCAATGAATTCTTCGATGACATTTTTAAATAGATAAAACGAATGCATCTTCAGACCGGTGCTGAAGTTGTATGTAGGTATATATTTTCCAGTGTAACCATTCAATAAGTCCCATTTAACTGCCACAAGAGTCATTCATCTTGTTGTAAAGATCTAATGAGTAAACAGGCTGTTTTTCTACTTCATTTTAAGTAGTTTTATTCTTCATTTTAATGTAGCCTATTAATACTAAATTTTGATATAAAAATATTGACGATTAATTGATAATCAGTGGTTCATCCTTCTGACTAATTAAGACAATTTAATGGGGAGTAGAGATAAACATTAAACTTTTCTTGTTGGCTAAATTTACTTCATATAAACAAATATATATATATATATATATATATATATATATATATATATATATATATATGGGTAACTGCACTTATAAATGTAGTCTTCCTGTCTATGCCTAACCATGCTATCCCTAAATTTCTGCTTTTCTTGTCATAAAGAAGCTGTTGTGCAGATGAAGAAATGGTTCCATGAATCGGAAAGTCACCAGAGTGATGCCCAGCCCATCCTCATGTCAAAAAACAAACAGACAACATACAGAAATCCAAGATGCATCTGACGGCAGGTGGGAACTTCATATGCTGTTCCAATTATTAGAGTGTTTGTGTTAATGAGTGGATTATAAACTAAGTATAAAGCACTGTGTATACTAGAACCCTGCTAAGGTTAGAAGGCACTGTATGAATAGAGACCACTTTTTTTGTAATGAGCCTGTGAGATGTCCAGCTGCCTGGAAATACCCTGCTGTTTATCGGCTGTTAAAACAAGCACTTACTGCACAACAGAAGCTGGCAGGTTCCCCAATTATCTTGGTCACAATAATCAGCATGCATGAGGAGCCGTCGGTGTATATCCCTGAAATATAACTTTTTATGTCAAAACATGCAGATTGGTGACAAAGATGTTTGCCATAATACAAACTATTCTTCTTTTTACTTTCATTTATTTCCATTCTAATCTCCTTTTTCACAGAACTTGATGTCAGCACATTACCTTTTGCCGGTGTTAGATATTGCAATAAGTCTCTGAACAGGTTCATCTTCAACACTACATGTCTAATAAGGCACGGACACACAAGGAGGAAACAAGCAGAAAATTAGAGACAGCTCACTGAAATAAGTGTCACCATCTGGCCTTTAAATTTCCTGCTTATTTTGACCATACATCCTGTTTCTTTTGGTCTTGATTACAATCTCCATTTTCTACTGACAACAGGCTGTGACTTGAGAATAAAAGCCGCTTTTTTCAAGGTTTTGCTTTCATTATTCTTAAACCCTGGTTTATATTTATCTTCACATCACATCTGAAAGAGAAATAGTAGAAAATAGAAAAGAGAAAGGGAGAAAAGAAATACAATTAGTACAATCTTATGACGAAAACAAAAGTAAATAAAGTATTCAGAGAAAAATCTGACCAAAAATATGCATCAATATTAAGGCTATATTCTCAATGTTGTTTCTCTGTTTACAATTCCCTTTACTCAAGCAGAACAGAGAACTAGTGTGAAACAACAGCACTTCCAATTTAATATTCCACTAAATTACAAACAGTATTCATCACTTACAACATATTACAGAGGATTCTCCAGGGAGTGATCTCCAGGAGGGTCTGCTAGAACAGCTACCTTTAAACCAATAACAGGACAGCTGTATAGTCGTGTGATCACCTGAAACCCTTTGACTGCAACTAAGTGGATGATTGATGTTGTAGAAAATACATCTGAAATTTCTAAGGTTTCAGTTTATCATTTGAGCCACCACTTCCACTGACAGACTGAGCCCTTGTGTTTTCTTTGATCAGTGAACATGTTCGTTACAAACTACTGAATATCCACTTCTTCAAATTCCCAGGAAAAAACCACACAGAGGTCCAAATATTCACTAACACACACTAAATATAGACAATTGCAGTTTCTGCAGTGGGTTCATAAAGCAGATTATGTTTACAAAGACAATATATATCATTCAACCACACAATATTTTATGACCTATATACAATGTCGTTCTGCAAATGCTAATACTTTATATGTTTATCCTACAAAAGCTAATTTAATGCCAAAACCCACAGTTGAATTAGATGTAAAATGTAAAATATCATAAATCCTAGATTCCTTTTCTTTGAACATTTTCCGAGGGAACCATGAATGAATGAAGCCCTGACTTTGCAGAGCACCGTGAACTTCCTACAGTAGTCAAATTTCAAGGTTAATCTGTGGTACTCCAGTACCCCCTGGTGACCATGTAATGCGTCTCACTTTTAGTAACCAACCAGAAAATAGAAAATGTGCTTGTAGACTATCAGCATGTGTGGTATCCTTTGAAATTCTAGTAGAACATTGACTGAAAAGGCAAAAACTTATTACAGAAGGAATGTTGAGTATGTCTGTTAAAGTTAACTTCTATGTATTGATGTTTAAGATGTTACACACCAGTAGCTTTTAAATCTTACAACCTGTGTAGTGGAAGAATTAGAATTACTCACTGACCACGCATACAGAAAAACACAACTACTGAGAAAACCTTGGACTAGGCAGGCATTTGACAATTTCCCCAAGGCAACAGCTTAGCAACCAGCAGCGCCAAATTAACATAGTTGTACGGACAAGTAAGAAATCCAGCAGGCATGAGTGGAGAGAAAACCTGATTTTCTACAAAGCAAAAGCTGTTTTAAAAGTAACTTGAGAAAATATTGAGGATTTTACTCAAATCAACACCTGCTGCTGTGAACATCAGGGACTAGTTTATTACTTTTTCACTTTGATATGCAAGAACATTCTAAAACAACATGTAAGGACTGGAAAGCTGCACTTTCTCACATGACTAACTTTGTGTCATCAAAAGGAGGCGGTATTGTTCACCGAAGCTGCATTTTGTGGTTTCTGTTGATTAATCCTTGCATCAACAACTCTTAATTACTCTCCAATTTCAGTTTTAGAAGGGTACAATAAGTGTCATTTCCAGTCCCCGGCACACACCGCTTCCTTTGGTTGTCTTCACCCCTCTCCAAGGCTTGTGACGGTCAACACAATTACCTACAATTATCTTCACTTCCACCTCACCAATTACATCCATTATTGATTCCATGCCCCCAGGCTGCGAGCCTTATCTATACCCAGCCAAAGCCCGTGGAGGAGAAACAGAATAGGCCCAAATAATAGGACTTTGGTTCATTTACACTCTCCAGCTTTTCACTCCATCTATGTCGCAGCATCACCTACTGAGCATAAATGGCTTTACACTGCAGTGCCCTTGAGAAACAAAGTGAATGAATGAAAGAACAGAAGCCTCCAAGAGTTTATGGTTCTGCTAATCTATAGAAGAGAGAAAAACATATTACACATCTTAAACCCCTTGTGGGGTCAGAAACCTTAACATATATCCAAAAACAACAAATCCTTCTGAGCCAGTCAATACAGTTCTGCTTTTAACAACTCATAGTAGACCAAACTATTCCAGACTGGAGTTTGTCCATCACCTAGGCAAGTCAGTGACAACAACTCATCCTGTCCATTCAGGTAGAAAACAGTGACAGACAGACGGACGGATGGCGGCTTGGGTGTAAGGAAGGTCAGTTACACAGCATGGAAACTGTAAAATGTGTAATCACACTCTGCACCACTCTCCTGCCACACTTTTGAATATGATACTTGCGGACATTTAGTGAGACACAAACATAAGCTGCTGTCATCACACACTAATGTAAAACATCCATCATCTTGAATACATGCCAGAGCACCTGCAGAGAGCTGCATCAGTGTTGCCCTACTGCCACCTCCTGTCACAACAAACATGAAGGGCTGAGTGCCAAGTAGGATTTGTAATGCAACACTGCCCCCTTCAGGATTTTTCGTGAGGCATATAGAGGGGCAAAAATCTACTTTTGAAATTACTCCAAAGCATTAGGGACTCACCTTGTTATTCTTTCAGTCCATTTCTCACACATCCAGAAAGTGTACATCACATTCTGTGTTCTTCAGACCTGTTTGGGGTAACAACTACGTCAGGTTTACAACCTTAAGGGAGTCCAGTCATTTTCAAATTTACTGATAAGGTTCCTTTGCGGGGGGGGGGGGGGGGGGGGGGGGGGGGGGGGGGGGGGGGGGGG
>JAVQJG010169686.1:0-12607 GCA_036024015.1 Craterocephalus amniculus
CCATCCATCCATCCATCCATCCATCCATCCATCCATCCATCCATCCATCCATCCATCCATCCATCCATCCATCCATCCATCCATCCATTCATTTTAAATATCCTCTTTTCCCAGGTCAGGGTTGTGTGGGGGACTGGAGCCCATTCAGTGAAAAGGTTAGTCACACCTTTGTAAGGTCTGTCAATCACAACTACCTGCGCAGTAAGTTGAGACAGAGAACATGCAAACTGCTATTATCATTTAAATCATTATTTATAATCTAGCTATTTTCCTGTTTACCTTCTCAGGAGATCCTGTCTTTCCTCTTTTGCTGATCATGAATATTGTTTTCATGCAAAAGTACCGATTTATTGCCATATTCAGTCTTCTCCTAATGAAACAAAATAGTTTGCAGTAACCAGAACATAAGAGACATTTGGCATGTTTAGTTTTCTTTTCTTTTGTGCCATACTAGTATTTATCAGATTCAGAATGATATTCTTTTTATCAATAATGTATGAATAAACCTCTAGATTAAGTTATCCTGTCTAATTTTGATGTGAACCAGCTCCAGATGGAAACTTGATCCAGATCTGCCTCAATGTGGCCATGTTTTGAAATTACAGGAAGAAGAATTAAGTCTGTTTTTTCTAGCTCTTGAATTTGCTTCATTCTAAATGACTCATTCATTTTAAACTCACTTGAATACAGAGAAATGTTTGATTGTTTTGGTTCTAATTTGGTTATGCCGAGCATGGTTTCCCCCTTAGAGTGTGAAAGGAAAGTGAACAGGAAATGTAATATTCCAATTTACTTAATAAATCATAATTCAATTCTAAGCAATAAGTCAGTACACAGCAGCCTCATACTCTGACTATGATGCTTTGTTCGCAGGCACCACAGTGATTTGGCTCTAAACTGTCAGTGTGAGTAGGTACTGTGTAATTTGAGTGGTTATTTGCACAGAGAGAATGCCGGACCTACAGGGAACAGAGGGTCAGAAATAACACGCACTTGCCCTTGAACAGGTATAAATAATAGATGATGAGCTCCAAAAGAAGGAATAAAGAATTAGGATACAAGGCTAGAAGGACCAGGCAATAAGAAAGATGTCTTGTACCCGTGTTGAAATTAGCATACATCTCCCAAAATCCACTTCCATAATTAAAACCAAAAGAAAACTCCACTTTGGATATACAATTTAGCTCTTCTTAATATTTATTCTTTTGACTCTGGGGAAACGCTGATTTTTTTCTTTTTTCTTTCTTTTTTTTTTACAGCACAATTTGCATATCTCAACACATCCTGTGTACAATCACTAAACCATGACATTATATGTTTTGTTTTTACACTGAGTGCAAAACAAGACAATTTTACAAGCATATTTCTTTACACTCAGCATACAGATAAATCTATACATATTCTCTCTCTTTAAACATAATCTTTAGGCAAAATATACAGACAAACCATCAACAAAACATGCAACATCCAAAACATAAAGTTTCAGACAACTACTGAAGTTGAATGGATTTTTTTCCCTTTGTGATGTTTGCTGCAGCTCAGAGGACGTAGTTGCACAGTAGGTCATTGGTTGACAGCACATGTTTTGATTCCACTCCCGACTCCCCTTTTACAACTATAGACACTCATTGCTCCACAGTTATAAGTCTTTTGTATTTTTTTTTCCCAACACTCACATGCTCAAACCTCGGACAATATAAACATTCAATCATTGTAGAAAATAAACACTTTATGTACACGTGTCAGACGACTTGAGTCACATTCACACCCCTCAGTACAACAACAAATTAATGGTTTCACAATTACAGGCAACAGCTGATAAACAAACAGTATTTCGCTTGAGGGA
Source organism: Craterocephalus amniculus (assembly GCA_036024015.1). Lineage (NCBI taxonomy): Eukaryota > Metazoa > Chordata > Actinopteri > Atheriniformes > Atherinidae > Craterocephalus > Craterocephalus amniculus. The sequence continues at coordinate 1,847 of JAVQJG010169686.1, forward strand.
AGCCTAATGAAACATGAGGGGCTAAACAGTCATGACTATGTACTGAGATAAGGTCTTACTCACTGTACTGTGTACACAGACTGTTAAGTACACTATGAGCATAATGTAGTTAAGGGTGATTTTCCCTTTATATTGTGCATTGTGTTTAGGAACCCCAACATCTTTGTATGTTTTTCTTTTGCCACAGAGATACAAAATGCACACCACAATATTTTCTGCCGCCACATACACCGTGACTCAGTTTGTTTCAGTGCAGAAACACAAAACACGTAACCTTGCATGTAATGCCGCTTAAAAGGAGACAATAAAACAACATTGTAATAAAGTGCACAAGCTCCATGTAGATGTTAACGGCTGTTAACATCAATATATATATTAAAATAAGTAAAATAAAAAATATATATTCGATATTTTCTCTCACCAATGTACAAATCAAAGATACTTTTTCATTAGACGTCTTTTAAGGTCATATTTTCATATATTAAACATTTAATTTCAAGAACACAAATGCATTCAGATACATACAGTATGTTGCATAGAGTTACTTTAAAACAATTGATGGGTCAAGGATTCAAAGTTTTTAAGAAAGGAAGAAAAATAATGTCAAACAAATGAAGATTCAAAACAAAATCAAGGTTGGCACTGCTAAAATAATTACCATTTGAAAAAAACAAACAAAAAGAAAACTGGTCCCTTCCTCACTTGACTTTCTGTTTTGTTTCATAGGATTAATTTAAGTGTAAGGTGATATCTTGCTCCATAGTATGTCTTGTTAGTTGTTTTTCTTTTAAACGTGCATTAGCCCTGTCATATGCCCAAATCCATCAACTGAAGTTTCCAGTCTTTTTTTTTCATTCTTCTCTTTTTTATTTTCTGGACATAGTGGCAAAAACCAGATGAATACATAGGTCACCTGCATACAGGTTAGTACTCCGCCTCATGTTCTCATCTGCCTCTAACCTGATTGGGCCTGAGAGAACATTTCGATCGCATGCAGTGAAAGATGCTGGTTCACTGTGTTTAACGGGAGTCACTGACACAAAACAGTTGAGTGTTTCACAGCACAGCCAGAGACACAGAGGAACCTTAACATTTTGTTGGTTAAGAACGGTCTTTTTTTTCTTCATTTTGAAATTATTTCCAGGTAAAACTGAGACTGAAATCCACTTCTAAAACACAGACATAATGACAGCTGCATATCTAAATATGGTTTTTACACAACTTGTGTGAATTACATGTTGATACTGACAGTTGGATAACATGAAGGGCCTTACATGAAGGAATATTTTATCTCTGAGCCGCTACAACGACCTTATAGATGTTGCAAACATGACACGGATGTGATGAACTTTTCTCATTATTAATACTTTGCGTAGTAACATTCATCACAGCATGTGCTTTTGGTCTCAGAGCACAAGATGCTGTTTGTTCCTGTCTGAACCCATACAACAATAGAATGCTAAAGAAATAATAACTTGTCACTAGAAGTTGAATAGACCTATAATCACGGCCCTGTTCAACAAAGCGGTGCATCGGTGTGATCAGAGGAGTGAAGGACCAATGTCGAGCTCACATAGGTCCACATTCACTTGACAGCCATAAAAGGTGCTTATACCTTAGATTAGTGGATTGTCAGTGCGCCACCAACAGTTTTAATATATCATTAATTTTTGTCTGTTTCTTCTTATATATAATCTAGTGACAAGAGAACAACTCTCATACCCTATATTGTATTTAGATATAATCTGCAACTAATACTTTTTATGTTATATAAATATGACACTGTACAATTTGCTGATATGCTCTGTATTCTGCATGTGGGATATCTACAGTCAGAAGTGCTGTACATTTATCTTCATCCCATTGCAAAGGTCAACAGTCTGAGTTCTACTTAGTCTTTATAATGCATTTTCCATATGACATTAAAAAGGAAAGACTATCATACAAAAGTCGTTATGCATTCCCTCATCCTCAATATATCAAGACCACTGACGTCCACAAACACCACAACTCTCATATGAATGATGTACAGTTCCAGAAGTTATCTTTTTTTCTTTTCCTTTCTCCTTTCATAGATGTGTTATCTCTGTCACCTGTCTTTAAGCTTCTGTCAGTACACGCCTTGGTGTTTGCTTGTTTGCACTAATCAAAGTCTGCAGCCTGTAAAGAGCTGATATGATGAAGAGAGATGGATATGTGAGCTGGCAGTGTTGAATTGGTAAATCTGCAATTTTCTTATCACATGGTTTCCTTCCTTTGATCACTCATTAACTGAGGAAACAAATTAAATGAATATTTCTATTACTCCATTATCTGTCTTTCTTCCATTGTCAGATCATATCCATGCAGTCGCCTTCCACCCATCGACTGTAGCTGCATGCTTTTACTGTGGGCCTCAGGGGTTGGTCTGAGTGGAGCTGACAAACAGTTTGTGCCAGCTGACCACTCTCTTCCTCATGTCCACCTTGTCAAGCCAGATGTAGGCTTCGCCTATCAAGGTCTTCTTCACAAACTTTCCTCCATTAGACACTAAGAACAGCTGAAATACAGTGAAAAAGAGCATTTCATTTAATTTTCATTTTGTTGTATTCAACACAGTGATTTGTACTGATTTATCATGAACAGTTATCAACTATTTTGGATTCTTAATGAATGATTTCCCTCCCTTATAGTGTAATATTAGGATGAAAAAAAGAGAAATCAAAACAAGTGAATTAGAAAGCTACAAATTAAGTTCACCTGTTAATGTTGCAATGCATTTTAGATACATTTTAAGATTATATAAAAAACCAGAATATCTCTCATTTTTTGAGAGTAGTACATCTCTCTTCCACAAGACTTGGATATATGTCCAGTTCTTCTTTTGGTTATTTACCTTGACTGTTTGGTTAGGTTTAAGAGAGAAAAAAATGCGCAGTCTATGTTAACAAGTGGACAAATGTCATGATTGTAGTAATTTTGTGACATTTATAAAAAGTGGTAGTTATTTTTATTCAGAGCATTTTAATTCTGGCATAGCATTATAAGAATCTGACATATGTATTTGCCACAGTTTTGCTAGTCAATCATGCTTAAATATAGCTAAAGCTTAATCCGACTTTATCAGCTCGTTAAAGCTACAAAATTTAGCTGTTGATGTAACATTAAGTTCTGTTTTGTGGAGTATTATTCCTGTAAAACTAGTTCCCTTCAAATGTAATATCTGAAGTATTTTAGAGCAACACTTGAACAGCTCCCTTCCTGAAACACTGATTTTAGCTTACAGGGCACAGTAAGCTCAGCTTTTGCATATGACAGTAAACAATGTGTAAGTTGAAAAGAAATCCCCCACTGAAATACATCTATTATGTTACCAGACTGACCTGTATGGAGTGTCCTGTTGGGTTGAGAGGGAATCTGAAAGTCTCATTGAAAGAAGGTTCTCTGTCATGTCGGCAAACTCTGGTTTTCTTCTTGATGATCCTTTTCTGAGTGGCCACATTCACCACATACAACTTCACATACAGGTCTGATGACAAGATAGGAAACCAACAAACAGAAATAAGTTGAAATGCAAGTTATATTAGCGTAATGAAAAAATACATTCCTAAATCAAATAGTAAAGTGCATGCAAATAAATGCACATTACAGTATATAACAGTATATCAAGACCTGGTAGGTGATCTGGGCTTTTAAACTTGTAAGTGATGTTTCTGCATTGAAGGATCTCCAAGACCAGCTGGTCCCCTTCTGTCTTCACCTCCTTCTTTAGAGCAACCTTGATCTCACCCATTACTTGTGTTTTTCCTCCTAACAACAAAAGTGTACAAAGAAAGATTTCCTTATTTGTTTACTTTTGTGGCTGTGATTAAAACCTGCACTTAGTAACTGAAGAAAGACAAAAACTATTATTATTTGACAGTTCTGCATCTCCAAACATGAGCCTTCAAAAGAATAAAACCAGGTCAGGGGACATGTCTGAGGTTTCACGTGAATCTCATCAAATTGTAAGGTGTCTTTAAAGCTAATTACGTTTAAGAGTTTAACAAAGCTGAGTGAGATGTGCTTAATGAGTTGTCAAGCACCATGGAAATGACCTCCCAACCCTCATCTGTGTAACAGCTGTCAGGCTGCAGCCTTAAATGACCCTGAGCTCTTTGTTACCAGATGAAACTAGAGATGGATTAGAAGCATCATGACACCTGAGCTACATGAAACATAGATATAGTTATGACAGCGGGGTAGGATAGTGTGACATCCATTTCTCTACTCTACCAACCTTTCAAGTCATGCATTCAACCAATTATCCAGAATTAAGACAGTTCATTGACATTAAACTTAACTGAACATTTGACACTGCAATTCACAATGAAAACAGATTTGAGAGGTGGTTAACAGTGACGTGATGCCATAATGCAAATTGTCCAGCAGGGGGAGACATACAACTGAAAAAGAACAACAGCTGAAGCTTGCCTTCATTCTCTGGGGTGATTTGTTGGTGTTTGTCCGTGCCATTAGGAATAGTCTTCCCACTGAATGAAAAAGAAAAAAAAGGAAATCATTATGAATACAGTTTTATCTTACTAAAAACTGAAATGAAATAAAATAAAATAAAATAAAATAAAATAAAATAAAATAAAATAAAATAAAATAAAATAAAAAAAAAAATACCCAAAAAACAGTCTTACATGCGTGGCACTTGGAAAATGGCACTGTCAACTCCAGTCCCCACATCTTCTTCCCCTCCCACATCTCCATAGGCATCTCCAACAAGACTCGGGGCAGACAACACCACCGATCCTGAGACATCGCCCAGCCGGTGTCCTGGTCCTGTGGGTCACAAGACTGGATGTGATTCTGTCTGTCTGTCTGTCTGTCTATCTATCTTAAACTTGTCAAAAGTTGTGTAAAATAAACTTATAGATGCTTGATAGAGGCTTGGTACTATGTGCCTGATTTAATCTTTTACTGTATGATTGAGTGTAAGGGGTGATATGAACCCAATGTGTAATTCATTTTATATGTCAGCAAATATTTTCAACAACAAAAGCAAACAGAAATATAGGAATGGATGGCTTGAACAAAAACTCAGTTGCAGACTTGGGCCTACATAAAAATGGTTAAATAAGACATATCTGAGATAAGTGACTCCATGGTTAACACAAATTAGTTATGGGTGGACTTATTTTGTTTTAGTTTTTAGTTTCATGGACTTTTGATTTGAAAAGTTGATAATGTTTAGTAATATATTCATACTGCACATTTTTCCTATGTTGTCTCACCTTCCCTTGACACTTCTGCTCCCTTCATGGTTAGCCGAAAGCTTTACTCTCATCGGCCGGTAAGTGCAGAGTGAGCCTCCTGTTGACTTTTGAAACCTCTTGGTGTTTCTGTGTTTCCTGGTTTGACTTGGCCAGTCTCACATTTGTGTCCCCCTTTGTTTAAGGCAGCGGGAATGGGAAAAGACTGGATGGGGTGGGGAGACTGTGTGCCATACCTGTGTGTGCCTGTGTGTGTGTGTCTTTGTGACTTTTCTAAAGGCTCATTCATATGACACACATGCACATACACAGGAATAATGTTTTACCACAAAGTACTCAATGACCAGAAAACAGTAGTGGGGAGTCTTCAACTGCATGCTCAAATAGCTCCATCACTGTGCTAACTTGTCTGAGAAAGGTAAAACAGTTTGTTTTCATTTTGAGGACATCACACTGAGGGTTATGCATGAACATTATGGATATTGTTTTTATTATGTTAACATAGTTAGACATACGACATGTGAGGGATTGCTATCCCAGCTTGGTTTCTATACAGGGGTTGGGTATATCCACACTGGGGTTCTGTAGAAACCATATGCATGGGATAGGCACATGCACACCTCTTGCAGAAACAGAGGGGTTCGGGCCACTAATATGGAGCAAATTATATAAAATATAGTATCTTTAAGTATATATCTATATATTTTACTGTTGTTGAAGAATGTTTTTATTCATTTTCTGTGTTAATTACTCTATAGTCATAAATCTAAGCAGTCTTTTTTGATTGTTTATAGGATTTTCTTTTTTTTTTTCTTTCTTTTTTTAACAATTTAGTTCTCTGCTTGTGTCACATTTGTGTAAGTATTTAACGCAGTTTACAGAGTTTAGGCTATAATTATTTTTTTTTAAATTGTCTTGGATTTTGATTATCGACTATATCAATTAAACTGCTCTAATTTGGAGGAAGATGAAATTAGACTGAGATTATTGGTCAAAACACATCACTTTGTGATCATACAAAAGTAAAATTAGACGAGCAGAATGCAAAGGTAAAATGTTAAGGAGGTGAATGCACTGCATTTCAGGCCTTTAATCATATAATCTAAAAAAAACTTGCATGCACAGGGAAAAGGAGGCATGTCACAGGATGTGTGTCATGGGCAGGGGAAGGATTTACTTGGTTGCAGGCGGGACTGTTGCACGGCAGCCTCTGCGGCAGCAATGGCAATCCCAGCATCCTCAAGGTGTGCTTTGGTGACACTGCTCTTGCTTTGGCTTCGAGAGGGGCCATGTGAGCGGAGCTGCCCATCAGAGGAAGACTTTGAGCTGCCTGGACTACTGTGGGACTTTTCCAAAGGCATCATTTGCATGTCTGTAGAAAGATGAAATGAAATTGTGATCGCAGAAAAAGCTACACATAGAGAAAACCCACTTTATATTTTCATTGCAGTCCTTATTAGGTGCAGCAGAGGATAATCACAGGAAACGTAATTACAGCTGCTGTAATGTGATTATGGAGTCCTTCCAAGAATACTGATTTCAGTGTCATGGTTCAAATATTTATATAGAACAAACTGATACATTAAAATGCATATCAAGGATGTGTTAACATGTTTTACCTTTGGATGGATCAGGGAAGATCCCATGGCTTCTGCTCTTGATAACAGAATTTTTTGGTGAATCCTGAATTCCATCTCTTTGTCCTGGTCCTTGAGCCTGTCCCATTCCATGACCCTGTCCAGATCCAGACATATGGCCTAGGCCTTGGACATCTCCCTGACCAAGACCATGACCCTGATCAGTTCCAGACCCTGGTGGGGCTTGGGCAGCATGGTGGGCTCTGCTATGTTCAATGCTCTCACTCTGCTCCTTCAGAGGCAGCCAGCGGGGAGTGTTGTCCAGTTGGGCTGTGTTCGACAAGTCTATCAGAACCTGAAACATAATGAAAAAGTTACAAGGTGTAATAGTGGCCGAACGGTGCGTTTGACGCACAACCACATTGAGAAATGTATTTCTGATTAAAATAATTAAGAAACATGAAGTCTTAATTTACATCAAAGACTGAGAGGGAAGAGAAAAATCAATTGGTTACTGGTTGATCAAAAAAAAAGAAAAAGCAGAAGAAATCTTCAATGTGATGTTTAAATGAATTTGGTAAATTGCAACCTGCAATTTTGATTCTACAGACACTTACTTCTCCCAGAAAGTCATTAGAGGATGATCTGTCATAGTCCCACACTGTTACCTCCAGCGTCTTTTTCTTCAACTGGATAGTGAAAGGAACAAAGAAGAAAATTATAAAATTATGAAGAGACATCCCATGCATGTAAGTATAAAAAAGGGAAAATAGGTGTTTATGCGTTCATATGCCCCACCCGCTTTTGAAAGCAACTCGTCAATAACAGTGTGTAATACAAACTGCTTTGGAACATACTGTAACTTCTCCGGTCTGCATGTACTGTATGAGCAACTTTACTCAGTCTTTAGTATGTGAAACATGCACATGCTCACCTAGCTTTCTCCATCCCTCATCTTATGACATACAGTAAGGCTACTGAGACTGTGGCAGAGCAAAAATATTGGTTGTTCGCTTGAGTCTTGAGAAGGCTGATAAGAGGTTTCATAGGGATACTGAAAACAGCCTTAGGGCCAAGACATGAGAACAGAAATCCTAGTTGGATATATAACAGGCTCAGACATCCACATTGCCCAAAATGGCCAACAGCATAAATTGTAACTGCACTGTGAAAGTGTGTGTGTGTATGTGTGAGTGCTTCATACAGTTTTAGTATCTGCACAGTACCTGCTCCAAATGAATATTCTTGTAGATTACAGTCTGGTTCCATTCTGGGTTCAAGGTTTTCTGGGCATACTTGGTCCTCCTCTTGTTATCGGCACTGATAATTCATGACAATCATTATGAAAAGTTGTTAGTAATGCATAAAGAAAAATAGAAAATTTCCGTATTCCATCCCACGGCAAACATTCACCAACTGTGATTTACTAAGATGTTTATATTATGGCCAACACCCTAATGAAGAGACAGAAGAAAACTGAAATGTTTTATTATCAGTTATTACCTAGTTTGACTAAAATGCTTTTACAAAATCAAAATTTGACTAGAAGAATAGAAGCTGAGGAGAGTTTAAAGTTAGAGGCATGGATAGAAAAATGTGATGATACTGTAGGAGTGTTCTCACAAAATACGAAATAAAGCGTATAATTGGACGAACAACAAAGGCCACAACGGAAGGATGGAAAAGCACTTCGGAGACATTGTTTACAAAAAACAAGAAAAAAAAGGTACAACACAAACTGAAAGCAAAGATCAGCACCACACTACCTTGCATTCTGGACAACCATGACTTGGCTGAGGGAGTCCAGAAGAGGAAGAGGAGGGCAGATATCACAAACAAGAAAAGCAAAAAAACACAAAAAACAGTCAGAGAAGCCCAGAGAGCTCAAAGAAAAGGCAGTAAAGGATAGAGAGCTGAGGCAATCAATATTTTCTAAGGGTTGTGCCATGTGTTTTTTTTTTCTTTTTTCCCCCAAATCCAGAAATATGACAAAAATGCAAGAAGGACCTAACAATTCAGCAGAATGATACTGCGGATTGTTTGGACTTTTCTGCTAATGAAAGACAAAAGCAGTTAAAAAATACTAATGAACAAAATAGTGCTTTCACAGAGGGTTCATGTCCAGCCTATACAGCATGTAGACGGGGTGTTAAATCTCATAAACAGACCTGATGGAGTCATTATCTAAGAGGAGATATTGTTACAGAGCAGATAAAGCCTATATCGATCCTCTTTCTTGCTATTCACAGGCTCTTGAGGAAAAGAGTGGACCAGACTGAGATAAAATGAGAAAGCTTGAAACATCAGGGACAGGGAAATAAAAATACATACCTAGGTTTACAGTGTACAAGGTATAAAAAAAGAAAATAGAAAGATGGCTGATAGAAATAGGGCAAATGACTTCCTTTTGAAGTTTTGTCTGATATCTAAAATTTCAACAAATTAAGCATAGCTCTCAGATTGAATGGAATTGAGTTTCAATGCAAATGACTGCCTCATATCATCATGTCCTGTGTTATACAAACTAATACAAAGTGGTTAGTCAGTGCTTCATGGCACAGTCAATACAGAGTAAGAAAAAAACGGGGTAAAGGAAACAAGACAGACACAAAAGCAGAGAGGTAGACAGACATCAGTCAACACTCAAACACTCTCAAAGCTCACCCTCTCCCTGGTAAAAGGTAGACTTTCACAAAAGGGTCAGAGTAGCCATCGTTGTCTCGGGGGGCCAAGTTTCTAGCCTGCAGGACGTGGACGATCAGGTTTCCAAGGTTTCTGTCATAGTTGATCTGGAGCTGAGGAGAAAACAGTGGAGGAAAAATGCTGAGAGAGAAACCAAAGTGCGGGACTGAATTTTTCAGGCTTGTTGCAGCTGAAAGGAACCAAAAATATTTTTTTTCTCTTAAATGTGTTTTTGTACCTGAATTTCTCCAGTGATGGGGTGAGGAATTTTCATAATCTCTGTTGGCTAAAGAAATAGAAAAGCAATCAATGTCTCATGATGAGTTAATGATTACTCAAATAAATTCAAATTACGGAAAAACCTGATGTGGCAAACAAAGACTGGTGGCAGACAGTCTGGGATTAGGCTGCAGCATGCATTATCAGCAGACAGCTTCCTCTGCAGAGGAAATGCTGAGATCTCTGTACACATTATGAGCCTCAGGAGAGATTTAACTTAACTTAACAGTATCATTTAGTCAAGTTGAAAAAAACCTAATCTAACTGAAGTACTGTTGCATCAACTTGAAGAAAACCCTCTACTTCAGTTTCGACAATTTGGTTGGCACAAACACATTTCCACATTTTATTTTTCATGCAAGGTATTCATAACATCATCTAAAAATGAAGTCTTTATGCAGATTTTTCTCATGTCATTGGCAAATGACACCAGTTCCCAGGGGCAAGCGCTGCACTACACTATGCTCTTGTTCCACCATAATTGTCCTTTCACCGTCTGATGAACACAGTTGATCTGCACATCACCCATGTGCCGTTGTTTGATGGAACACTAATCTAATCACAGGAGCCAAGGTGCATGGCAAATTGTACAGGGCTCCTCCAGCTGCAGGTTAAAATAGATTCATGATATTTTTCACACTGACATTACTTGCTAGATGTATTCCACACCTCAGCCTTTGCTATATTACGTAACCTGTTGTGCACCTTTTGTTTTCCGTCTCGCAGTCACATTGACTCATATCCGTTGTATGCACTCTGTCTGAAATGAGACAGCAGGGCCCTGATTTATGACTAGCGCAGAACTGCTGCGCAAATCAATATTTGCTGAGCAGTTTTGCTCCGGTCATGTCTCTACGATTAGCACCATATCTATTAAGATTGCTCCTGTTATTTTTTGCGGAGCAAACAGCGGTATTTAAATGAGGATTTTGCGTCGCTGTTTGCTCTGTCATGCAAGGATCCGGAGAGAAAGGAACCCAAAC
>JAVQJG010169721.1:0-16606 GCA_036024015.1 Craterocephalus amniculus
ATATTAAACATTTAGATTTAATATATAACATTTAGATTTAATATATAACATTTAGATTTAACATTTAACATTTAGATTTAACATTTAACATTTAGTTATAAAATAATATTTATAAATAATATTTTAGACCCAATGGTCTTAAAGTTGCCGTAAATGTAGAAAAGGTATGCTAAATAGGAGAAGAATGTCATAAATAAGGAAAATATTTGCACTTAAACTTTTGTACTACTACTAATTTTACACTTGTCACCCCATAACTACCTGCCTACCTACAAGTTGGAGATGTTTCCATCTCCAACACACCTGATTCAGATAAACTGAACCGATTGTCAGGGTTTTGCAAGCATGTGAATAAGCTCTTTATTTCAGTAAAAGTACAGACACATCTCAAACATCCAGGGCATGGGATCCTGGTGACCAGGATTGACAAACACTGCGCAGAGCTGCTGGTTAAAACATTTTCTAATTGCAATGTAGGTTATTTTGCACTCCTGTATCACCTTTATGCTCTGTTTTGGTTGTAGGTTGTATGTATGCCGGGAAGTGTCTTTTGTGTATGAGAAGGACAAACCAAAGGCATATACCTCCCTACAGGTATGGAAGCACCTGCAAGTTCCGACACTGAAGTTACTGGAGTTACTGCTTGATTGAGCACAGTAGAGAAAAGCCTAGCCTTTCCTGCTTGCTTCCATCATGTTCAAGGAATTAACATATTCAAGTGACATAAATGACTTATGCTTCAAGTGTTGCCAGACTCGCCACATACCTACCTGACCTCAGCTGGAAAGTTAAGTCAAATTCATCATACCTTAAGAAACAAGGACATAAGCATAGCCAGGTCGCTAATGCTGTAGCTGGACCCACAGGCACTGACCAAACAGTTCAGCATTATGCTCATCAATCTTTGCTCCGTTTATCTCTTTTTGACGGTATGCATTGAACCGTAACGTCGACACACTGACAGGTAGGTACAAATACACAAACCATCGCACTCCTGCAGACAGGTCCTTTAACTAACATGAGAAATCAGCCTCGGGTTGATTAATGTTCCCTGATGTTCTTAAAGCTTTTGTTTCCCTTCCGTATTTTTCATCACACTTTGGAATAAGCTACAAATCATCTGAAAAACATACCGTCAGCAAAATTTACGACATCAAATTCTTGATTTCTATAATTGAAAGTGCACATTTGAGTATTTAAAATAGCTTAGGCCCTTATTTACGAAGATTCCAAATATCAACCACTGAATAAATTGCCCTTCAAATATTTAGTGCCTGTTGTGTTTCCATGATGCAGGGGATCAACTAAGAATGTTAGCGCAATCGATAACAGGCGCAAACAGCCACTTTTACATGTGGATTTAGCGTGTGCAAATGATTCGCTAGACAGAGAGGAAGAAAGTTGCAAATGAAATGAAGTGGAGATGAAAATATAAGTAAAAGAGGCCAATAGAAATATGGCAAAATATGACCAGAAGGACTGCAATACGAGAGGATATTTACCGAAACGTAAATGCTGTCAGGAAAAATAAGAAGAGCATAAGATGAGGTTAAGAAGAGATTGAAAAACGTTAGATACTATACACCCTATCAGACAAGCCCAGTTGTCCCACAACGTATTATGGGCAAAGTATGCACAAACTGAAACATGATGGATGTTGTAGACATAATAAATACAAACGCGTCTCCTTTTGACAGCGTTCGTCTAAACAACAGCTGTCATTTTAATCATTCACTCAAATTATCCGTTTTTATGTAAAGATTTAGTTCCAGAAGATGTTGTTCAGTTAGTGTATGAAACAATGGGAAAATGTCAAATTGAGTCAGTTTATACCTGCCTTTCAAAGCGGAATTTATAGGCCTATAAATAGTGTGCCTGTGCAAAAACAGTTATCAAATCTGAAAATAAAGTACTACCTTTCAGCTGTGGTTCAAAGAGATACCAACCTGTTCTTGTAATTCTTAGAGAAATAATGAGTCATACATGTGAGAGAGGGCAAGAAAAACCAGGGTGACGGTGGATTGTTTGATTTTAGTATTAATCAGTATTCAGTTGCTGCACCTTAGAAACTGGAATATTTGTCTCCAGTGTTCATCACATGCAATGACTCAAAAACATTTCTGTGGTATTGCCCCACTTTTCTCTAATATTCATAGGAATGTGCTAAAATATGCATCTTGCTGAACATTGGGCTTAAAATAGAGCCATAGCATTGAGGAGGAACATGTTTGGGTGAACTCTGAATGATCAGAGAATGGAGAATTGCAATTTTCTAATGTAAGAAAATTTTGTTTGTTGGTGTGGGCACCCCGAAACCCGCTGAAGAGGACGGTGCTATTGGCCTCCACCTTGTTCACCAGAACCGTGACCTCTTTGGCCCGGAACGCCGTTTTTCTTTTCTTCCTGTCTCCATTGTTGTTTTATAGACACCCTTTCATCGTGCCTATTTATAGCCACGCCATGCTGTCCGTTCAATCAGTGTTAATTGGCACCAGGTGACAAACTGATCATGAATATTGGCACAAAGATAGGTTCTAAATACAGTGTTTAGTGTAAGATGATCTTACCGACGTCTCTACGAGCATGTTTGGGAAACGCACGTTAAATTTTAACGATCGCTTGTTAGATCCCACTTAAGTTCCTTCGTTATTCTAAAAGTTCATCGTTATTGGGAAACGCAGCCCAGGCCCATCCTTCTGTCCTACATATGATTTTAAGTATTTATAATATTCTACGTTTATATCTCAGTGTGATTTGAGAAAAGGAGAAAAATCATATAAAACACTGAGCTTTTATTTTGGGGATTTTTTAAGGGTGGTGAATGATTACAAGTAACTTACATTCATGTATGTTAAGAACACATAGCCTGTGCTTTTATTTATTTATTATTTATGTGTGGGGTTTATTTTTTCTAGGCATACAGTGTAACAGTGTCTGTGCTGACCCCGACAGGAAAAGAACAGCCTTTAATAACAGACGTCTAACTCTGTGGGGAGTTTCTGTTTGATTTTATTGCTTGAGGCAAAGCTGTCTGAATATTACCCAAAGTCCCCCTGTGCCATGCCAGGAAGCTCAATCTCACTGTCTTCAATCGTCATATTTTTATTGGCAGCAGGAGGACTGGTGTAGCGGGTGAGCATGGGTGTGCATCACTGTGCTTGAAACGCATTACATGAAAGAGGCAGGGCTGACAGAGGTGATACACTGCTGCTAAGGATTTTATATGTTTGCGCAACCACATGTGCAAATGGCTGTCTGACCAACCTGGCTAAGTGATCAGAATGAAAATATTTCTATTGTGTCCTCTGACCTCACAGGTCGGGGATTGTTGTGAAAACTTTGTCCTCGGGCAGGCCAGTAGAGACGTTGTTAAGATCCAAGCAAAGCTGGCCAGCTTGCCTCATAACAACACTGCTGATTTGTTGCAAGCTCCCTAGGCTCAATCGCCTCATCAATCAAGACTGCAGTCCTGCTGATGGAAACACAAGCACTCAGAGATCCTATGCCCTCTCATGCGATACACATGGCATTATTGCACTCGTATTTTATTTATGCCCACTAACAGTTTTACGTCCCAGACCTTGGGGATGATAATGTCCATGTAGCTATAATTCTAACATGATTTTGAAGGAGAAATCAAAAACGGTGTGTTGCCAGGGAACCATTCAGAAACTCTGGAGCAGTTGGAAACGTATGTGTGTGTATGTAACTCAGATGTTATTGGGCTCTTTATGACAGATCAATAGCACTAAGATGTATATGCAGCCCTGCAAGGAATTAAATAATTTTCTTTGCAGTAAACTGCATCATGGTGCATGAGTTGGCTGAGGTATTTCCATGTGTTGCATTTATGATACAGTATTGTTTCAGCACAAAATAATCACCAGTAATTATTTCCTTACCAAACAGCAGTTGTGTTTGTATTCATATAGGTTGAGAATCATTAAAAGGCTCATAACTGCTGTGTTGGTTGTGCTTATTTATTCACTGTTTGCTGCATTCTTTGCAATCAATGTATTTTTTCAATTTGAAACATCGCCATCCAGTCAAAGCTTGCACTACTCAATTAAGTGCATGATGTAATTTCCTCCAGTGATGAACCATGAGGAGGTGTGAAAGCGTGAAGGGTGTCAACCCAACTCAACATGCACTGGTTAGCTGATCAATGAGCAAATGTAAGTTCATCTGTACAGGTCACACTGTGTGTTCACATGTGTTTAATAGCTGCACAGCAGACTTTTGGAACATTAAAAAGTTATCAAAAACTTATCACAGTGAGACTGATTGTATAAATATGAAAACAGAAAATAAATTATTTTTTGTGCAGTTTGTCTAACATCATTTTACATGTTCAGTGTTAATGTGTGGATTCAAACGCACATATCCAAGTCGCAAAGGTTGTTCAAAATCATTTTACCCATTTAAAAATTGCTCCCTCTTTACCATGACGGACCGATGCAGAGCTGGTCCACTGTTCCACTGTGGAACATGGACCAGTGGACAAGGAAACCTGCCAAATGACACAAAACTCTTTTTCACATATCATCTGAAAGTAAAGGCAAGCCTGTGGTCACCAGATGATGAATCACAAACTTAAATCTACTGGTAGCAAAGCAGAACAGTATATACTGTATTAGTAAGAACAAGCATTACTCTTTATAGTTAGAGTTATATTTATAATGTAAAGAGGATAGAAACATATCTAAGACTAACAGCAACATAGTTGCTGCAGTCAAAGTCAGGCAGAAAAGCTATCAGAAACGACTGGGTAAATGGGCTTATGATATCTCTGCCCCTCATCATTAAGGCAAGCGTGGATCTGACTGTAATTGCTCCACTAAATCAATGTGTTGCCTAGATGTTTTCTCATGTAGTGTAATACATTTTTGTCTAATTCTCTTAACAGAAACCAAAGCAGTCTCATGAGCCAGCAAAGATAAAAGCATAGTACAAACAGGTAAGCAGGATTACTTCCAAATCTCACAAGACTATATGAACAAATCAACAAGTACAAGGTTTAATGGTTTAATCGCTTTCTAGATTAAATAAGCAGTTTTCTCCACTGATATCCATATCTTTTTAATTGATGCTTGTCAAGCAAAATCAAAGGGTTCATCAATCGGAGGCATAGTGACAGGACCCTCACTGTCACATAATCTTTCACTTTGAGGGCTTTTTACAAATGGCCAATAGTGTTGTTTGTTGTATTATGTGAAATTTGAGGCTTGTGATTTGTTTTCAGTTTGTATTATTTTGCTGATTTTTCTGTGAATGAAAGTAGGCTGATTATGTTATATATTCCAGCCACCGGATGACAGTGTCACAGGAGCTTATGTCTTTCTGGCAACACTTGCCAGGGTCATTTCAGGGTCTTCCTGTTTTACATGCGATGTGACTGGAGATACTTGGGGAGTGTTAATTAACCTTTTGAACCACGAGGGTCTTTTTGGGGTTTTGGTCTGAAAAATGGCATGAAATAATGAAAACAGTTACCAGAAATGACATTATATTCCTTTTTTAAGTGATTAAATGCTAAAAAGCTGTCTTAGTGGAGGTTTTGATGTGGCTGCTGAAAGTCAGATCTGAATCTATTAACACACAGAGGTTACGAACCTGGTTGGTGGCTTTAAGAGACCGCGTCTCCAGGTGTTTAATGATGCATGATGATAAGATGGAGACTGACCTGTAGGAAAGTTACATCAAGATGTTTTCTGTTTGCATTTGAATGAGATGGTGTATGGTAAAATAGATTACACAGCAAGCTGGCATGTGGTGTTAAGCTTTTGCTACAAAACAGTGAAGGTAAAAGAGATTTTCAATTTTCAGTTTTTCTGGTTTAAATTGTGCTTTTTTCGATAGCAGTGCTCAGTAGAGGCATATCGCTGAGCTTCATCTGGCCACTTTGGTATGTTACTGTACATCTTAACATTGGTGTATCTTGGGGTGGACATAGATTGTCTGCATTATTTTACAGTCAGGTCTTCCAGGTGTTTAATATTCAACAGAGTCCAGTCTTTGTGTTCCCATGCAAATTCAAGCCTATTTGTCCATTTAGCCTCACTGATTAATGGTTGTCTTACGGCTACAAAGAGGTTCTCAATCCCTTGAGTCCCCTTCACATTCTGAATGTGGACTTATTCTTATTTTTATTATTACACATAGCCCTGAGTTCCACTGTTGTTTTTCTTTGATATGGTTTCACCAGACGTCTAAAAGCCCATTTATGCTCGACGCAGGTGACGGATACGCAGACGCACGGGAAGTTTCGTCCATCTCCAATTACATGCATATTTGGTGCGTTTTCAGGCTCCCTTGCGCATCCGTCATTCGACGCAGATGACAGAGTAATACCAACGGAAACCGCGGTGTCACTGTTGAGCATAGTGGAGCAGAAACAAACCAGGGAAGAAGAAGAAGAAACGGTAGGAAGAAAACCATAGAAGAAGAATGAAGACGGCGAAAAACATTAGAAGTTGAAAAAGCTTTTGGAATATGTCTCTACAAGTGTTCAGGGTGTGTTGGTGGTTAGAAACAACTTAAGAGCAGCGCGTTTGTGCCGCCAATCGGTGTCTGAAACTAACGTTGTATCGCGTAGTTTACAATGAACTCTGCACTGCCCCTTAGCGGAGGTTAGCCGTAGCAACAGAAACGACGCATTGAAGTATGAAGGCAGCGACGCATGAAGACGTTTGGAACGGACGCCCCAAATAACGTCCGTGAGGGAGCATAAATGGGCCTTAAGTGATAACCAGTTCTGGTCATTGAAGATTATTTTTTGATCACATTTCTTCCTCGAAACCAATAGTTCCCCACAAGCCTTTCAGTTTTTAAAAATGTGTTTGACAGGTCTTAACCCATTTTTGTGCTTTCTGAAATCTCCTAGATGTTTTCTCTGCTTGATGTGTGTCAAGTATTTTACCCTTTTTAAACAGACTAACATTCATGACCATGGGATGTCTTTTGAAATTTTTTTAAGAAGTGAGGAACTACTAATTGAATAACTTTTTGCCAGCTGTGAGATAATCGCCCATGCAGAAATGATCCAATATATCCTCATAACTATTTGCTTAGTAAAATCCAGATGGAACCCTTTTGTTTTTGGCCAGGCAGTGTATATCACATTTTTGTTGGCTCTGATTGCACAATGACTTCAAAGCTGATACTCACATGCTGGCATGTAGCATCCATAGTTACTTCCACATCATACTGCTTGTGATGTCTCTGTCTCCTCCTGAGCATGCTAGTCACTTCAGGTTCATGCACTTTTTACATCAGAGTTGGAGTCAAGTAACTTGAAGCATGGATGTAACCTCAGACAGCATTTTAATGGTGGGGAGTGGTAGAGGACCTTGGATAGGTGTGCAGAGACCCAAAAAAGTTGAGAATTATGGTTCAAACAGGCTCTCATTCTTGGATGTGATTGGAGACGGAATAAGCCCTCTTACCTTCTTTTTCAAAGAAAGGTGGTCAAGACAGCTTTTAATAACAAATCCTGCTATGTTGGAAGCTTGGTGTGCAGCACGAGTTACCAACCATGAAGTGAGCCGTCAACGTAAGCTTGAAAACCGCTGTTTCAAGTTTTTTTTGTGGAACTCACCCCATCCAGTCTTCATACTGGGTAATCTTATTGTGCTATGTGTCAACTTTTCAATCTCTGGTTTGTTCTAGAGTCAGGAGAAAAAACATCAGTTTCTGTATTTGTTGATGTATTTCAGTTCTCTGCTATGCCTGGCAGTTTGAGTATACTTGATTTGTTTTGAACTGTTTTGCTGAAAAAGGCTGTGGAGTTGTTGAGGGTTTTGAGGCACAGTCTAAATACAAATGGGAGCAATACAATACAACAAAAGATGTTATAAGCAACACAGAGGTGAATAATGGAGCAGCTTAACCAGGTGGGCTCTGTATACAAAGCACGCTTACAACAAATTCATATGATGATAGGTTATGCTTACTGACAACCTGTTGTGAAAAGTCAGAAGTATATACTTTATAACACTTCAGAACTATACTGAATAACATTTCAGATATGCTCTTTCTTTTACCCACAGCCTTATCATAGAGAGATTGATATGCACAGCAGGTCAAAAAGTAATTGTCACTGTCTAAAACAATTTCCCAAAGCATGTAAAGCCTGAAAATATGCAGTTTTTCATGGCATGTAGGATTTGGTTACACCTAAAACCATGCTGATGTAGAAAATAAAAAAACTGAATTGAGTTAAAATTGTTATTGAAGACAAAATACTCAAACTTCTGTAAATTTCTTTCAATCATTCTGATTTAAACTGATGATATAAAAGAGTTATTGCAGGTATTAATTATTATTATTTCCACGTGACAATACTCTCACTAATAACTTGCATACATTTTTGGGAATATAAAACGGAAGTCTGACAAGGCGAGGCAAAATCAAATAAATTCACATTTTATTTGTAAAAGCTTTTCAAGCAACCACATAGAGCCTTATATGATGAAAACAACTTTTGGACATAAAAACCTTCTCATAGTGTATTAATAAAACACTCACTACAATCTCCCTCGCATGCACGCACCCTGTACAGAAAGAAGAAACCAACACATTTACTTCCCCCTCTTCTCCCTTCTAATCTAAATGTGAACTAAAATCCTTAGTTTCTGTAGCTTACCCACATGTCATAGAATGAAAAATCTGGCTTGACGCAGCAGTGAGGAAACAATACCTTGGGGATCCATCCACACTGGGGCCCAGCTCTCCCATGTGACCTCTGCAGGCGGCACCACAGGAGTCGCCCAGATCCAGGTAGGCCAAGGCCCACACCACAGTCATGAGGCAGCCATAAGATCCCCAGCCACCCAGACACGGGCCATCACCAAAGCCACAATCCACCTAGAAGAGCAGGCAGAGCCCTCAGCATGAGAACACTGGAGAAAAAAGTCTTGAAAAGTAAAAGCAAATATACTTAAATATTCACATAAATTAAATAAACCTAAAAACAATAAGAACAGATGATAAGTGAAACAAGAATAAGAACACACATAAAGGACTAGAAAATTCAGTGATAAAATCAAATATTAAAATGAATACACAGATGAATAAAAGCTCAATGAAAGCTAGGCAAAAAAGGTGTATCTTCAGCCTCCTTTCAGAAACATCTATAGTCTGTGGCTCTCCGGGAAGCTGCTCCACAGACAAGGACCATAATAATGGAACAAGGCCTCACCGTAGGTTTTAGGTCTCACTTATATTTTATAGCTATAGTAAGTTTATATGTATAGCACATTTCATGTAGAAGACAATTCAGAGGGCATAACATCAAACATGGAAAGCATTACAGCGGTGTGCAGAAGTCTTTTAAAATAAAGAACAAGATAAAATAAAAAGAAAGGACATTAGATTAAAAACTGTATTAGAAACATGATCAAGTATAAAAATGAAAAGAAACTGTGCAGATTTGGACGTTCAAATAAAAACTAATGAAATGCAATAGAGAGCAGTAGGGTCTCTAAATACTGTTTCAGCTGATCTGGGGATTTCTGGGAGTTTGTTTCAGACATGTGAGCCGTAGAAGCTGAAAGCAGTTGCTCCATATCTGTCTCTGACTCTGTGAACTGGTAAAATACCAGATCCATTGACCTGAGGGATCTGCTGGGTTCCTACTGTGTCAAGAGGTAACTGATGTAATTTGGTCCTAAACCATTCAGAGCTTTATAGACAAGCAACAGAACTTAAAAGTATGTCTGCTGATAGACAGGCAGCCAGTGTAAAGACCTCAGAGCTGGACTGATGAGTTCCACTTTCTTGATCTTAGTGATGACTTGATTTCTTAAAGACACTGTTACAATCTGACTAAATATACAAGCATAGTTGTTCAAGGTCCTGCTGACAAATCAGATCTTTTAACCTTGAAAAAGATATATTCTTAAGGTGATAGTAGGCAGACTTTGTGATTCCCTTAATGTTGTTTTCAAAGTTTTAGTCTGAGCCCATCACTTCAGCCAGATTTCTGGCTAGTTGTTGGTTTTAAAATGTATAGACTGAAGCTCAATGGTGACCTTAAATCGTTTCTACTTTGCTCCGAATACAATCACCCCAGGTTTTTGTTTTGTTCAGTTCAGGCTCATCCAGTCATTTATCCCCTCAATGCAGTTAACCAGAGCTTACACTGGGCCTTGGTCTCTTATTGACAGTGTAATAAGTCTGTGTATCATCTGCATCACTATGGTAACTAATTTTCTTGTTCTGTATAACCAGTACAAGTGGGAGCATGTGAATATCAAACAGAAGAGGCCTCAGGATGGAACCTTGGGGAACTCCACATGTCATTCTTGTCTGTTCACATATAAAGTTACCTATTGACTCAAATAACTTCATGCTCTGTATGTTTTGGACCAGATTGGTACAGTGCCAGAGAGGCCCACCCAGTTCTTTATTTGTTTGAGATATTTAATTTATAATTTCTTTACTTTTCCGACACTAACTGATGTCACCTGGTTATGATAGGTATGCATAGAAGGACAAAAAGTTACAAATGTCCTTGCATTTGATAATTAGCTATTTAAATGTGGGCTTTCCCATCAGCTCACTGCTCTTCTTTCTTCCACCCCAGTTCTTGGTGTCCTCTTAAGGCTATGTTTAAACATTGCTGTCTGTCAAACTTGAATTTGAGGCAAAATTTAACACATGCTCAATTTTTTTTTCAAGCCAAAGCTTCAAAATGTTTTAATTGTGAACATTATGATTACAGTGATTTTCTTTTGAGTCCAAACAACAACTCTGATCCTCAGCATGCCCTTTATCAAAATTTTAGACTCCAACTAAAACATTCCCATTCCTCCAGGAAATAGATTTTCTGATGTGAAATACATGAAAAACACAGGGCTTTTACTCAGTCTCTCTTTTCTTAACAGCCTGTGATCTAACTGACCCTTGATTTTTTTTTTTTTGCTTGACATGACTCACTCTCATGAAAAGCCAGCATCAACCTGCAAACACAAGTCCCTTTTTGCTGCAACATGTTTTGTAACAGAGGAGTTAAATGTAAAACATCCATGTAAAAAAAAAAGAAGGAAAAAAATGCAGGAAACTTTAAATGCATGTGAGAGGGCATAAATACATCTTTTTTTTAAAATACATCTTAAATACATTTGTCCATATGGTTGATAAATGCATGCAGCGATTAATTGTTTTGTTCATTGTTCAGTGCCTTCCAGCATAAAAGAAAATCCCCATCCAAACAAACAACACTGTTGTGATAGTCATGTCTCTTCCAAAACTGGACAAATAATTATTATTTATCAGTGGTGGATTTTTGATAATATAAAAGCAACAGCAACGTACTGTAAAGTTGAAGAAATTGTGTCTTAACAAAATAATGTTTACATGTTTTATTACAAACCTTGATAATGTTTCATGGCTCTAATAGACAAATTAGAAATAGAATGATAGAAATATGATGGCTATGTATGTGCCTTTTTTTGGTGTCAGCCACAAAAAGTCCACCCCATCACTGGGATCATAGTTTCTATAAATACATTTAATTTTTTAAGACTGATAAAAAATATAGGTTTCACAGGGAATGCATTCCCTTTCTTCCATAGCTGTTTTCTTCTTTTCATGCATCAGTCGACCTAAATACGCCTTAATATTTTACTAAAGCTACCTTTAATTGTTAAAGAAATTTGTGTGTGGTACTGAAATGAGAAAAATGAAGTACTCATGAAGAGCAGGCGTAAGCCTTTAATTCAATAACACAGCAGATTATTGGTAGTTTTGATTCCGCCTTTGCTTGTAGTGTTCTCTGTGGGGAGTGCATCCATTTGCCCTGAAAACATGGTAATTGGAAAAAGGGCACTATCCAATAATGTCACAACAACCCCCATGAGTAGTTAAGCATACTGACTCATAGCTATAAGAAGCTAAATCACAGGATTTCATTGTGGGGTTGTTCTGGGTTTGAAATTTGTTTTTGTGAAATGAAATGGAGGATTGTGTAAAATGAAAGCCATGAGTTTTCCGTGTTTCAAAATAGAATCAAACTTTTTTTGTGTGTAAAAATTGTTGAAGCTACAAATTGCTGGTTAGGCGTTTCCCTTGGCAGCATTTGTCTGACATCTGATACTGTGTTGCTGTGAGGAGACATGTTGTTAACTTCTGTGGTACATAGCGACTGGAGAATGTCGCAGTAAACACAAGAGGTTTTTTGTTTGTTTTTGTTTTTTGTTGCGGTTGCTTTCCCTCTGACATTTCAAAGTTTGAGATGATTATCAGCAGCAGTTTAAGTTGTTTACCACAACATTCAGCAGCACATCATGCTGTTATATTTGTTTTCACTCAGTGTTCAATAGTCAAGGCTTTTTCCTCCTAAACTAATATTTAATTGGACACTGAAGTCCTTCCAAAAATATCCCTGTGAGTTTTTATTTCAGACAGAAAATTTAAATATATAGCTTTGTTTTAAGAAGATGAAACATGTTTTGTTTTTTTTCGTCATCTGTGCTCAGTGTGGAGTGGTGGCATTGTAAAAGAGATTTCTTCAATTGAGATCATCCTCTGTCCCTAAATGAGCCCAAGTCCATGCAGGCAGAAATTGACTGTAATTGGATTCAAAGAATATGTAACTGCCTGTGACCATGGAAGCAACTGGAGCAATGAAGGATAAAAATCACATCTATCATTTAGATGCACCATGAAGATTTTAGAATCACAAAATTAACAAAAACAAAGAATGTCAGCCAATCAGCAAACAAGCAGAGCTTATTTTGTTAATAAAAGGCATGGAGGACAACGCTTATAGAAGTTCTAAAATTGTTTAGAATTTGTTTAGAATCCAACTCCATAACAGGATGATGCCGGTTCTACAACCACACAACAAAAGCTAGATGTCAAGTTGACCAAAGCCACAGCACCCGTGGAGATCTTTGTAAATGGTGATAGAAATGTGGTAAAGAAGATGCTACGAACTAGCGGAAAGTTGAAATTTTTGCAGATTTATTAAATTCCTACAGGTGATATGCATTAAGCTTGATTGAGTGTTTGTTTAAATGTCATTTTTTATTTTAAAAAAAAGTCTCAACAAGGCATTACTTACTGTCATTCTTGGCCTTTGCCTGTCGAGCAAGCAATGCTCTGCAGGTTGATTAGATCATAAACCACAGCAAGAGGTAGTCAGTACTTTTTAAACCAAAGTACACTGTTATACAGAAGTTTCTAAGGAGCAACTCTTAGCAACTCATCCATCCATCCATTTTCTATATCGCTTAAACCAATTGGTTTGCGGGTGGGCTGGAGCCTATCCCAGCTATTATCAGGCATACTCTGGACAGGTTGCCAGTCTGTCATGGGGCCAACATGGAGAGACAGACAATCATTTGCACACACACTCAAACCTAGTGACAATTTAAAGTGGTCAGTTAACCTCACATGCACGTCTTTTTAAACAGGGAGGAAGCCGGATTACCTGGTGAGAAGGCCGCTGTTTCAAGCCTAAACCAGAAGCCCCCTCTGGCTCCAACTCCATCCGGGATTCGAGCCAGCGACCTTCTTGCTCTGAGGTAGCAGTGCTAACCTCCTCACCACCATGCAGCCTGCTCTTAGCAAGTATCAGAGTAAAATGTCATTACTTTTGAAGACAGTAACTCTGTAATCTGATTAGTTACTTTAAAAGGTATGTGTTACTGTTGACAATCACATCTCCTCCAATGTGGAAATGTTTCTATAAAGCCTGTTCATCTGGTGCACCTGCGGAGGTGGTACCTTACGAGACTTAATCATTTAAGAGTAAAAAGAAAGAGGTATTTCTGTCCTAAACCTAACTCCTATTATCCAAATTCAGTTAGAAGTGGCAAAATGTTGATGACTAGATATGACAGTAGTCAAAAAACAGTTGGTGTTTCAAGGACTCAAACTGACTCCAATGGTTCAAAGTGCAGCTCTATCCACCACAATGCCCCCACTGCAGGAAACAAATTTAATTACCTTGTAGAATCAGATGATCAGCTTCAGGTACCAGCTAATAAATTATGTCCAAATATTCAACCTGTGTGCATAGGTACCATTCTTCTTAGTGCAAAAATACAAGTCATAGTGCAGCATCCAACCTCAGAGAAGGTCTGCTTATTTATCTTTGTTGCCATTTTTAGTTCCAACATGGGGAAATGGGTTTCATATCATGGCTCTTATTATCTAGTAATGCATAAATAAGATGTTCATGGACCATAAATTCAGTCTAACCATGTATAATCAGTCAATAGGAAACCACATGTACAGTGTGTATAACATCTGCATGATATCACAGTCTTGCTGTTTGGTTTGTTCTTAGAATTAGTAAAACTGGTTAAACACGTGTTGTGATCCATTCTGGACTTACAGAGCAGTGAAATCATACCTGCATGAGATTAACGCATAGTCAGCCCCATGAAATTACAATTGTATTAATGTACTGGAAACATACATGTTGCTGGCTTTTCAGATACTCACATTTGTGGTCTTCTTTCAAGGTTTGGGTTTCTAAATGTAGAGAGTGAGATATTGTATCATGGAAAATGAGTCCCACGAGGCATCACTATTACAGGGGCAATATAAGCAGCTGCAACAAACTCCTTACTATGAAATAGAGCCATCTTAAGAGTCTCCGGACAAAGAGCTGATTAATGTTGTTACTGCATAAAAGCCCATGCAAAACTAAGTGACTTTCTCCACTGTGTGAATCATCTTCAGTGGTCTGTTGCTGTTTTATCACTCTTTCCCTGTGAATTATTTTCCCATCCGGATAACTCACTTGAATGACCTGTGTACGAGGGTAGAAATGAATATATGACCTTTTCAAGTAACATCCAGGCAGGATCTCACACAAAACAGAGATGTGTCAATAAAAACGACAAAGCTTTATAGAGGCTATCATTTCACTCCAACATCATATCCATGCCAAGTGTTGAAGAGGTGGTTGTGTTGTAAGGGTGTAGCTGCTGTGTTCTTTATATGTTGCTTTGCTTTTTGTTTTTATACAGAAGTAAAAACTGGACAAGGTATTGAGTTCCTTTTTTAAGTCATTTACTGTTAGAATACAAAAGATTCTTGTTACTTTTTCCCCCCATTGCTCGTCTGCAACAGCCACATTATTCATATACTATTTCAGCATGCCACACAATGACTCACTGTCATAATATGATAAGTGTGTGCGTCTGTGAGAGAGAGCCATTTGTCCATGAGAATGTCGTATGGGGCCTGAGCAAATGCAGATAAAGTCACTTCTGAAGTGTTCTTGGAACAGACATTGCTTCTGAGCCGCGGCGCAACGCACTAAAATGACCTAACAGAAGAGAAGTGGGTGAGTGGAATTTATAAAGATCTAAGTGGCATGTTCAGAAAGGGCTATTTTTATTTTCAGGGGCATCTATTTTCTTGATTCTAGCAGTAAAGTATTTATAGATAATTTAATGTTGCTCATTTCTAAGTTTTAATTAGGCAAAAATAAAATAAAAAAAGTGTTCAGATCAAATGAAACAAAGGACTTAAAACATGTTTCAGTCTAGTAATCAGGCTCAAACATTATCTTTTTTGTTTCTCGACAGCTAGAGATTATATAAATTATCTCAGTGGCCATCAAATTAAGAGTTATGGTGTTTTTTTTTCTTTTTCTTTTTAAAAGTGCATCATGACAATTTGTAATGACTGTTCATATTTTGTACGGTTAGACTTGATATTAGACTTACTGCATTAATATCCTTCCTAAATGAAAAAAAAACTGCTCTCACACAGAAGTCAAACCCAGTTGAATCTTGCAAACTCCATTTACTCCACCTCAACCCTTCCAACCTCCAAATGAGAGATTATTTGCTGGTTTATTAGACACACACTCTCCCACTGTGGATTGTTTTCAGATAAATTATGTTATGTAACTTCTGTGGTTTCTCGAAACTATTGTTCCTTTATGTTTTTTTCATTTGTCTTGCCACAGGGGAGCTTTATTAATATAAATCAAATGAAGCTTTGTAGATTCAAGGTTTGTCTTGATATTTCAAATTTTCTATACAATTACTTTTTCTTTTTTAATTTGGATATTTCTGAATGACATTTCACTGGACCTGATTTTGGGCAGGCAGGGGACATTAAAGAAAAAGAAAAGGAGCCATAGAAACAAAGTACAGAAAAACAACAGCAACTACGGCAAAACCTGAAAAGAAAAACAAGAAAACCAGCTGCTACATCTATAAGGAAAAGACAACAGTAAACATCATCTAGGACAATAAAGTAGAGAATCATAAGGAGCACCCAATATGAGGGATGAAAAATTACAAAACAAAAAAGAAATATGAAAATAAATATATATGCACATAAATAAATAAATACAATTAAAAATAGATAAATGCATATACTGTATAAAAAATGTAGAAATAAACAAATACACATATAAATAAATAAATGCACAGATAAATAGATAAATGCATAAATAAATATATATAAAAATAAATAAATACACATATAAATGAATAAATTTATTTATTTATTTATTAAATTTATGTGTATTTCTTTATTTTTATATTTATTTATTTATCTATTTATAAATGCATTTATTTATTTATCTGCATATATATATATTTTTTGTTTTGTCATTTCTCGTCCCTCATAA
>JAVQJG010169758.1:0-12358 GCA_036024015.1 Craterocephalus amniculus
AAAAAAAAAAAAAGGGGAGGGGGGGTAAATTTTCGTTACAAAATAATTTTCGCATTTTTTTAAGAAAGAATTTTTTAACAAAACAAACATATATTTATATTTGAATTGATTTATTCCCCACCCCTAATATAAATATAACAGCAATTCTAGTAAAATGATCAGATACCAATAGGAGTATAGTTTTTAGTGATAAATTCCATTTTTATACACAAGTATACACATCCAGGAAAGGAACCAAGTCATTAAATGCCATATGTTTGATGCTGCAAAGCTGTGGATTAAATGATAAAATGATCAAGAATGTTCATTCTAACATGATTTTAATGGCACAGGGGAAAATATGTGAAATAACCTTTCGTCTATTTGTATTGTTCCACATCAGCAATAATAAACTGCTTACTGTTGGCTGTGAGATAACAGAACATCATTTCTACTCATTTCTGCTGGTTTGCTCTCAGCAGAGCTAACGGTGCTCGGGGCTTCATTTCCATCTTTTGTCGCTACTAATTAATCTTATTCAGAGCACTCGCCTCATGTTACCACAACCTGAATTGATCTTCAAATTGCTCTTCACTACAATTTCATTTAATTAATAACTCAAGGAGTACATCATTAAATTGAGCATTAATGTGCTGAATGAATCCTCTGACATGAAAAAGACTTCTCATTTCCATTCTGGAGCTCAGAGGTAATCTGACAGTCACAGCAAGGCGATGTGTGCTAGTTTGTGTGTTTTGGTTAAAAAGAACAACAAAAAAAAGACTGCTTGAATATTGCCCAACCCTTTGTGAGCATGAGTGGCCTTCCAGGTGACATTCAAATGCATCTGCATCCTGTCTGCCACAGTAATACTCAGGAGCATGCACTCTACATGACTTTGAGCTACTAATTCAATTAAGCTTGTTTGACCTCTTCCACACTCTCTGTATGAGGTCGCACTGTGACCACTCCTGAATCAAGCATCACATTGTGACACTCTGATTAGATGATCAACCGTATTATCAAAATTTTAAAAGCTAAAACAGTTCAGATTTGAGGGTTACAAGACTCCACACAAAGACAAAATGGCTCACTGAAGAATGTTTTATAACAGAAGGCAATAACTTGAAACAGTTCAAAGACCAGAGGTGATAATTTGATTGGCTTCCTACTGTCAACTGCAAAATGTCACTGACAAAAATTTGTGTGAAATTATAATTACAGAAAGTATGTCCTCTTTCAGTAAAAAGATTTTACGTATTAGGACATAGAAAAATTAGGATATAGTCCTTATAAGATCTTAAAGCTACATTACGGAACTTTGGAAGGTTTTGTACAAAGACTAACTGGGCATCCATCTTGCATCCTGTCTCTTGTCTGAGGTCTTTCCAGTCAGTAAAAGTCAGTCTGATGTTGATTTTTTAAGTGTGGTTTCTCAGTCTCGGGACACTGCTGCACAGCAATGGGTCCAGGAAGGTACATACTAAAGCCACTGAGGCATCAAAATGAGTAAACTTGTAGTGTAGTGTTGCTTTAAAATGAGATCAATTCAAACTTAGATGAACAGAGATATATGTAGTATCATTGTTTATTCCAGAAAACTAAACCAAAATGCAGAAATTGTGTTTGAAAGGATAATTAAAATAATAATGGGTTAGATGTATAACCTTCAATCAATCAATGTTTATTTCTAGAGCACCCTCCTTCCAACATTTTCCTACACAAAATAAAAAGATAAATATATATTTTGGATGTATATTCAATCACAGCACTTTACATTTAATCTATTATTCATTCACTCCACATTCAGAGTTGGTGATAAGTTCAGTGTTGAGGTAAGATGAGGTCAAGTCATGTCCTCAAACTGACTGAAATTCCTGTGGTGGGACCCTGTGCACAGACCAATGCTACAAACCTCAATGAACTGAATCATCGTAGAAGATTGGACCAAAGAAAATAAATATTTCAAGTTATTGCTGATAAAGAGGCTTCTACAGGCTGCTGAATCATGGGATAGCCTAACTTTTTCCACATATTGCTTCTACATGTTGCCTTCTTTAAAATAACAGCATGCTGATTTTGTATTAATGTCATTTTAAGCCTCGGTAAGAAGCAGATGATAATTTCTAATAACACTGACACACAAAAAAACCTTAGAACTAGGAGAAAGTGCACTTTCTGATCCAAAGGTATCACTGAACTGCTGGGAAAGCCCAGAGTGAACTCACCTCATTTGTTCTGATTGCGGATTCGCAGACACCGCCTCTTGAGTGGGGGCTCCAGCTCTGGGCTACCAGCTGCTGATAACGGTGCACTGATGGAGCAAGACAGGATGGCCGTCTTGTCAGCGGCAGGCTTTGGCATAGGCTGGATGACGACACAGCCTCCAGCTGACAGCAGAGGCAGAGCGTAGGCATGCTCACCTTCATCCATGCTGGAGTCCGGATCTGGCTTACCGTCCACTTTTTCCACTTTCTCATCTTGTGCTGAAACTCGCTTCCCTGTCTCCCGTTCACCCACCGAACAATTGTTCTCTTTCAGCGCCTCATGCTCCAGATCACCGTTGGCCGGTCGATCTTCTGCCTGCCCCTCTCCTCCCTTTCGATCGGGGCAGGACTCAAATGTAGGAGCGAGAAGTGGATGCCATCCTGTACCGTTGACAATCACGTTACACATGGCCGCAGGGCTAGCTTGGAGCTGGGACAGGGGTAGGGACTGGGTCCGTACTGAAGTGGGTAAGGGAACTGTGGTAAGATTGGGGATGCAGGAATTCAGCTGGTTTTCTGACGGATCCCCTTTGCTGGAGGGGATGCTGTTGCTGGAAGGTGGGGCTGGTGATTCCAGTGTGTTGAGGTGTGTAACCCCTTCTAGTTCAGTAACATTGCCCTGTAGGAGGAGAGTCCTGTCCCTGCTGTCGTCCTTTCCTTCCCTTCTCAACCCAGCAGCCGGTGGAGACCTTGACTCAGTCTCTGGCTCCACTTTGACCTGGACTCCAGGTAGCATCCTCTGAATTACCTGCTGTTGGCATGGCCTTTGGCCCACAGTTAGATCAATAACACCATCTAGCAGTCCAGCGCCACTAGTTAGACTAATGTTGCCTGAATTGTCTTCTGCCTTCACAGTCAAGTCCACCAGTGTCCTCCTGCTTCTCTCTGAGCGTACAGGAGAGGCATGATCGCTACCGGCTGACTCGCTCTTCTGCTCCCCCCTGTCACCACCAGAGGAACCTGGAGAATGGGGCCTGGAGACTGATGCTTCAGAGGACTCTGGAGCGCTGCGGATGGAGCCACTGCTCTCCGGTTGATCCCTGGATGTTTTGGAGTTGAAGGGGATTGGGATTGGAATTGGGATTGGGACTGGGAGGGGTACAATGACAGGGTAAGGAACCAAGAGAGTAGGTGGGGGTACAAGTGGAGCCAAAGATGGCATACCAAAATTCATTATTGGGGGTAAGGGGATGGGTCCGTTAGGCATCATGTTGACAGGAGGAAACGGGGGAAGGCCTGGCATGGGGATGCCGGGGTGGGGTGGCATCATACCAGGATTGGGGTTGGACGAGTGGTGGACATGAGGAGACAAGAGAGGCCTGTGCATGGGGCTTGATGCTGGACCGAGGGTCCTCGGGGGAGGTGGTGGACCAATGCCAGGGATGATGGGGTTTGAAAGTGGACTGTTGGGCCCTCCTGGATGGACGGATTGGCGAAGAAATGGTGGCCGGATCTGCTGCATCATTTGATGCTCCATGAACAGAGGCAGGGGCATGGGTCCTCGGGGTGTCATCACCATGGGTGGGCTACCCGAAGGCACTCCAACCGGTGGGTGCAAAGTCGGAACAGGCGGCAGGGGGAGTGCTGGGCTCTCGTGGGGTCTGGGTGTGGGAATTTTGGCTGAAGTGGAGGAGGAAGGGGAGCAGACAGCAGCTGTGTCTGACGGTGAAGTGGCAGAAGAAGTGGAAGGGGCCACAGCGGAGGCGCTGGAATGCCCCCCCGGGGAGGGTGCTTTTCGCCGAAGGTCCGTTAATGGTGTTCCCCAGGATTCAGGAGTGAGCAGCTGCACCCCTCCACTGCACTCTGCCTTACCCTCCCCACCTGCCCCGTGTCCAGAGTTGCACAGTGCTCCAGGCAGAGCAGCCTGGGTCTCTTTGTAGAAAATGTCCATCTTGTATTGGTTCAGGCATTTGGCACTGCAGAACTGCAGTCTCCGCTCACCAGCACCAAAGTCCAGGTACTCTTTAGTGTGGCGAATATGTTTGCACCAGTCGCACACCTGCAAGAAATTGCACAGATAACACTTAGAATGGATCTGCACTGATCACCCGGTTTTCTAAAGACTTCCAGTTTATTTATGAAACACAAGAGCTTATCTTTTAAACTGTCCCAAAAAATAAAAACCCATCTGGAGTTGAGCCCTTATGAGGACAATTCTTTAGCAGGAAAGTGAAACTGGTTTGAAATACTTTTACAGACACATCAAGAAAAACACTTGAATATGAAGATCTTTTTTGTGTTCAATTTGAGAATGCATCTGTCATTGTGCATGTGTGCTTAGTGCGACTGAAGTGACTTTGTTTTTTTAGCAATCTGTCCAAAATTCACACCTTCTATTTGGCATGAAATACTCTGTCCATGGAGATTTAACTCCTCAAGAAAAACTCAGTTGCCCTCAGAATGGCCTTTCACATTTTACACACAATATAAGAACACATTTTCAATAGTTAACAATAGAGTTTTTTAACCAATTCAGCTTTCAGAAAACTAAAAATAAATGCCATACTGTTCATTTGTCTGTGATTTTTCTAACCTTACATTTATTCATAAAAGAGTGGTAGAAGTTTTTGGATAAAATCGCTTTACAGATAAAAGGTTATTGTATAAACTTTATGCAGAAATTTCTTGTTTTCATCTATAAGCTCCAAAATTTTGAGAAAAAGGTCATATATGTTCAAACCAACATTTCACCCTGCACACCCGAATAAGTGGCAACTTAGCCACAGTTGCCACTTATGCAGGTTAGCAGTGTGAAATGGCACACCCACATAAGTGACAAAATATATAATGCTGTTATTTATGTTTGGGATCAAGATATTTTTATGATTTACACAAACATTTCAATGTGTTTTAACTTTTGCAGTGCACACTGAGACGATCAGAGGAGTATATTTAGTAGACAGGTACTGTAGTATTTTGTCCGTATAAAAATGACACAGACCACAAAAACAGACACAATAATTAAACTGGCAGCAAACTGGTACCATGTCGAGTGATAAATTGGACAGCTACACAGCTTTCCATTACATATATGTCTTTACAAATACGGTTTCTTTCTTTTATTAATTAAGAGATGCACACTTTCCCCACAGGCATGTCTACGGTTATACTTGGTGGTTAGTTTGTTCTTCTTCTGCTATTAAAGGGTCAAGCCTGGGACATGAAGTTTGTAACATAAAGAGATCATCTAAACATATCTTTTGGACCATTTCAGTCTATAACTGAGTACAATATGTTCAAGTTTGCTTTTTGTTGATTTAGTCAGATGTAGTCAATTTGTCAGACAGGGTGACAAAACTAAAACAATTATCGAAAAGTAGAACTGCAAAGTGATATGTAGAAACTATTTAAGAAGCTAAGTGCTTTCTGTACCTTTATGTCAGTTATTAATCTTACATAATTTATATTTGTAAGCTTTCATTTCACCATTTCCAACAGCCTTTTTGCACAAACTCCTGTCTGGATTTAAACTATTATACCTAAATAGTCGGTATTGAATATCTTGAGACCTTCAGTACTGTTAATATACTGAAAGCTAATTAATTGAAAGATACTCTCTGCTTTTATTTGAACCATAATAGCCTCAAATAGTTGAATATTTTCTTCAATATACACTGGCTTTAAATGAAGAAATGATTTCAAGGGTTTTTCATTAAGTAATTGATTTCCCTTCACTTGTCTGTTTTGAGCTATTAAATCTTTATATTATGCCTGATGCTTATATTGGCATTTGTTGCAAAAGTTATACTCCTGTGAATGTCTAAAATTTGAGCCAAACAAACTTTCTTTGGAAAGATAAACTGATTTTCATCCAAGTTAAAACAATTGTAAGTAAATACAGCTTAATTAAAGAAAAAGAGATAAAGACTGAGAAGCTTGTTGGGAGGGATGCATCTGCATGCAGAAAATTAAGTCCAGCTGGCCCCAAAAACATGAGGAGGCTCTTTTTTAAAGTTGCTTCTTCTTAGTCACTGCAGTGTGGCATGAATCCCGTAATACATTATCGCACTGTTCTATCAATGTTAGACATCTTTCTGGTGCAAAACATGCACATTTTTCTTAGGGGAAAAAAATGAATGTGACCCTGGCGGAGCAGATAGCAGTGGGCGAGCCCTGAACACGGTGTAACTCGTCAGGCCACACACAGCTCAC
Organism: Craterocephalus amniculus; assembly: GCA_036024015.1. Taxonomy (NCBI): domain Eukaryota; kingdom Metazoa; phylum Chordata; class Actinopteri; order Atheriniformes; family Atherinidae; genus Craterocephalus; species Craterocephalus amniculus. The sequence goes on from JAVQJG010169758.1 coordinate 6,399, forward strand.
TCTGTCAGCTCTGGGAGGAGTGGCAGGTCCTCGCTGAAGATAATTAAGGCATTAATCAGTTGTCAGACCCTTCAGCGACATCCATCCATCACGCAGACCCTTTAGCCCCCCTGCTGAATGTTAATAAGCTGAGGAATGCATGCGGAAGGTGGATAAACTCCTTTATCCACTGCATAACAACACTGGTTTATCTGGCCGGATCGTGTCAGGCAGCTGCTGAAAGACTGAGGAGCTGTTTGGACAGATGCATGGCAGAATTAAAAGAGAACATTGCATGTTGTCCTGCTGCTGCATCATGTGCTAAACATCTGGTTTTTGTGCTGATTGTGTTTTAAATTGCCCCACACTAAGTGAATGATAGAGGAAGCAAATAAGAAAAAAAGACAAAAACTTGAGCGTTATTAAGTAGTTCCTTTTGGGATAACTTAATACGACTTAATAGTTTAGCTTATGGAGCTGGAGAGAGATTAGATGCTTAAACACTGAACTGGATGTAAGTCCCTTCAATTCTACACGTTTTTACTGCCCATTTAGTCCAAGCCAATTCAATGAGCCGTGACTGAGTAAAAGTCAAAAAGGTGCTCTCGTAAGTTGAGTTTGATAATGGTAGACCCAGGATATTTTAAATAATAAATGTGCTGAAATTTTCTCGACTCGGAAAGACAGATGGAGAGCACTTAACGACTTTCTGCACCATGAGTGAAATTTCACTGCACATTACACTAATGGAGTTGTGCTTTCTCTTTCCCGCTCTCTCCTGCACACAGATGTTTGCAGTTGAACCTAATTATGGTCATTTATTTCCATCGTGGCCAACGAACCAGCATCGGCGGTGTACTTCAACCACTTTGCATTACAACAATTATCATGCTTCTAAACAAGCGCAATCACCTAAGCCGCCGTGTTCGTCCTCCTCTCTCCCTTTGACCCGGTGACGAGGGCAGTAAATTTTAAGGATCCCCAGATCAGACAGCAACTAGTTTTGGTGCATAAATAATTTAAATTAACAAGTTAGGTGAGGAGAATCTACAAATGATGAGCGGTGGGTCATTTTTCAGGGGTTAGCAGAATGGATGAACAGTGTTTAATTGCTGCAGATGCAAAGAAGAAGAAGGGTTTTGTGGACCAACAGGTTGTTGAGGAAGATTAGAAAGTTTCAGGTGAGGAGGGGTTAAAGACGCCAGAAAAGATGTGGCAGATTTAGATAATGAGGAGAAAGAAGAGACTGAGGTTGCAAAGGGTTAACGGATGGTGGCGATTTTAGAGCCTGAAGTGCTTTTCAATTTGGGATGAAGAGGCTTGTGAGAATGAGGTTTAAGAGGGAAATGTGCTTCTAGGGAAGAGTCAACAGGTTAGGTTCTGACTTTTAATGTCAACATGCAATTTTTTTACCCTTCTCAGATTGCTTTAACAACCATGATGGAAATCAGTCATGAGCTTTTTAGGAAAATAATCGGCATCATGTCATCAGATTTGCTATGTAGGTCCATAAGTTTTGCTGGGAACAAGCGATGAAAACCACAGAACACTGTGAAATTGTCTGAAAACTACATATTGTTGCAAACCAACTGGTGCTTTGCAAAAAAGCAAACAATTGAAAGTTTAAACTAAAGATTACACACAAGCAACAACTTTCTAGGTTTAAAAGATCACTAGCAATCTGTAGACACATTACTATTAGGCAAACCACCAGTTTACAGAATCCCGATTCATTGTCGTGATGGTTTTAATTACCTTATCTGCAAACGCAGAAACATATCTGGTTTGTCTCATTTTCCAGTTTTCCTTATGGGCTACAGTGTTTGCTCGACTTCATTAAAATCCCAATGAAGCATGGAGAGTTTAAACTGTAGATAAAAGCCAAAAAGGACCGGAGCTACACTCCCTGCGAGGCTGCTCTTATCACAGTCAGCCATCCTATCACACAGTATGAAAGGGCCACACAAAGGCCAGTCTCAGTGTGCCAGGTGAAGCCCAATTTCAGTATTTCACCGCAGACAGTGGGCACATAAGATGACTGAAAGTCCAGGAAGGATCAGGATTGTGCTTTAATGTCACTGCAGCGAACTGGCTGCTCTCTGAGGATGAGACATCACTGCTGTCTGCCGCATGCTTGCACTTCCACTTTCACTTAAAGCTGGAAGTCTTACAAAGACATTTATATGCACTCCTGCTTAAAATTAGAAGGCATAATCATTATTTCTCTAATAACCAACATAAAGAAAGGAAATCGGCTCGTTCTTCCACACATTTAAAGCTTTTATTTAACACCTTAGCCTGTATGTCGTTTGTTTAAGCTAGACAAGAATAATAGTGTGCTATATTTTTAGAGGGATTCCATGTCAGACTTTTATTACCCAGGAGGTGTTATTTCTTTACCAGTTGCCTGGCAACTTTGCGCTGTTGTCAAGACTTCTCAAATTTATGCTTTTTTAAATGGATCATATAATCCAGGAGTTGATTTGCTTATGTTCAGACCGTGTTGGGCTAATCCAAGTCATCCAGCTACTGATTCTCGGTTGGTATTTAACTTGGAAAGACACGAGCAGTATTCACCTTCAGGAGTGTGTAGATTTATGTGCTGTTTGCATCTGTTTTTTTGGAGAAAGGAGATAATAAAAACAGCTGTCACAGAGAGAGGGGTGATGGTAAGTCATTTAAAGTCCCCACAAACTCAAAGTTAGTGTTTGTGTTTTTATATGCAACACACAGAAGCAACGGAAAAGTTGCTCCTGCAAGTGCACATTTTGGTATTTTAAAATGTGTGAGTTTCTGGGAACTCCAAAAGAATGTACTCATATTGAACAAATAAAGAGTTTACATCCTTCCCCGTGTATATTAAATAAATTCATCATCTTGCATACCTGAAGCAGAATAATAGATGGTGTTTGGTTAGATAGTCAAGACCGCTTTATAAGAGATAAACATTGTCTGTGAGCGTAAAAAATGAAGTAATTGCAGAAATTCTACAAAGTCTAATACTGCTGAAAGCTTCCAGATACTATAGCTTAAAAAACATCACTGGCTCAAACAGGTTGCTAATCTGAAAGCATTAAATTCTCTCAGAAATCTTTACCACAAGTCAGGGATTAGGTAGACTTACTCTTTCTGATCATTATGTAGATACTGCGACTTGAAAATCTGCATTTAGGGGCATCACTGGTTTGTTTGAATGTGAAGGAACCTATAGGCAGGTTTTTACTGTGCTGATCAGCAAAAAGAAGGACTGCAGGTCTCTGATAAAAGTAGACAAATGACTGAAGATCCTAAAACACAGTGTGGTCTCTGCAAAACTGACCCTGTGTCATTGACTTTATGTCTTTAATCAAACAGAAAACATAAGCATAACATGAGGCTTCCTCGTGTAACAAATCATCTGTGAATCATTAACCACAGTCACTGGGAGTGAGAAATAATCCTGGTCCCTCACCAGTTAACTTAGCTTTCACTCCCAAACGTTATCTTGTCATTTATCTTTGGAGTGGGGCACAGTTTTTACACAGTTTTATGTTTTCCATTTTTTTCATTTGTTTTGCTCCAATTATGAATTGTTCCTCAGTTTACTAGAGTTACACGCTCTCAAAAGATTAGAAATTTCCACAGTTTTAAACATGTAAATAACTATTTTCTAAATTATTTCCAATTATTCTAGTTCTTTTCATAGAACGAGCTCCTGCAGCACAAATATCTTTTTGGTTTCAACCACAACATTAAGAGCAGGACCTCCATAACAAACTTTGTTTCTCCACAACTGGGAATGAAAAGATAAAAGACCTAGAAGTCATGTGTACATGTGGAGATCAATGAGCTGTGCAGCTGATTGTGGTGTTGGCGGTAAAAACATGGCCCTAAGGTGCAGGTTGTTAGTTTTTAAGTTTTCTATTTCTGATAACCAACAGGTCCTCATAACAACAAACTTAAATACTACACACTGATGAAAGGCGGACGATCTTCATAATGCCTTTAGCAAATGAAGTGGACTCTTTTATTTGTAGTGTTGATGAGTAATGGAGACAAAATCTCTGTAAGAAGCTATTTTATGCTATAGCAGCCAATATCTGAGTAGACTGCTACATTAATAACTCAGTCCGGTTATAATCACATTTGGATTTAAATTAAGCAAAATGGCACTCGAATGCAAAAAACTGTTTGAGGATCTATAAACAGATGTGGATGAATTTGGCATATTTGTAATTAATATTCTCTTGAGTATTTCTTTCTCTTGAATTTTTATTATGTGAATTTTTGCTCTTTGTTATGCTTTGTTATGACAATTAAGCCACCTGTAGATGTAAAATTTGATTAAAAGTAAAGTACATAAGTATTAAAGTATTACCTTTGTTTATTCCAAAGCATTAACAAAACATAACCCGACATGTACTTTAGGTGGCTTGATAGATATTTTACATTTATTGTTGCAATGAGGACTCAAAACAAATCAGAAGCTCTCCACACAAAATAAATACTGCACAAAAATAATTATATTAAAAGTCACAGTATACCATGATGTCTAGAAAATGTGATTAAATAAAGAATGCATTTTAAGTTTTACATGTCATTATTAAATCAGAATTATTTTTGCAAGTTTACATGTCTGAAAACTCCCAACAAAACCCAGATGTAGGTCAGTGAATGTGATGCAAAATTAAAATGAACAAAGCAAATGAGCATGAATGATTTAACTTAAAAGTATGAAAAACATTGTGTGCTAGTGTTTTTGGGGGTGGCTGATGATGAACTTGAAATTACTTACAGACTTTTTAATGCATCATTAAGACATTTCTGAGCAGAAGCCACAAAGCTAAAGCTATCTGGTGTTTAATGGTTGTGGTCCTTACAAGCACGTCGCTGTTTGTCTTGAAGACAAGTCTGGGCGTGTCCTGAGTAAAGCTGTGCTGGGGTAATTTCCCACCGAGGCCATCGTCGTCTCTTGCCTGGGGGGGGAGAAATAATGGCTTCTTTTTACGGATGGACAAAATAAAACAGGTGAACAGAGGCAACAAAGAGAGTGAGGAATGGGGAAAAACAACAGTAAAAAAGAAGAACAGAAATGGTGACGGTAAAATGGGCTTGTGGACAACTCAATCAACAGGATTGTCTGAAACAAAAGAGTGTTCAAGAGCCCGAAAACATTGAACTCACTGGAACGGGAGTGTATATTTTCAAATTTATATAAAGTTAAAAGGAAATTATGGCACTTTTGTGATAAAAAAATGGGTGAAAAAATATTCAATATATTTAAACAAGTTTGCATGAATATTTTATTAAATATATAATAGCTACATCAAACATTTACTTAAGTTAAATATACTGTAGGTTGTTCTCAAGGCTTTGGGAATAAACTTGTTTTCATATGAACATTTATGGTATGAACCCTGATTAGAGTTGCTGTTAATGATCACTGTCACACCTTCTGTCTGATTTGGTTAATTCCTATACCATAGTGTGCTCATGCAGAAATTTTTGCTTACCTTACATGTTTGATAAATCATTAAAATCAATTAAAAAGCTCCACTTTTTTGACTCCACCAAAATTTCTTTGATTTGCCAGGACCTAGCCAGGGGAGGTGGAGGTTGTGGTTACTGAAGTTGGTTGCAATCTATAAATTCACAACCAGATGGAACCAACACTTATTGGCTTCTGACTGCCATTGTAAAAATATAACTTGTGATAAGAAAAATTGATTATTATATTATATTATATTATATTATATTATATTATATTATATTATATTATATTATATGATTATTATGCTGTCATCATAGCATCATAAATTATTAAGTATATAGCATTGTCTGCAAGACAGATACAATGTCCAACAAGACCCTCTTCTTCAGGTAAAAGAAAATACTTTTAATATGTGGCAAAGGAAGTATTAATAATATACAAATAAATGAATAAATGTGTGTGTGTGTGTGTGTGTGTGTGTGTGTGTGTGTGTGTGTGTGTGTGTGTGTGT
>JAVQJG010169768.1:0-25248 GCA_036024015.1 Craterocephalus amniculus
CCAAAATGGTAATTAATTTGACCCAGCATTTGGGTAGAATATTTTAACCCAGCCATTGGGTTAAAATGAAGCAACCCATTCTGCTGGGTCAAAATAACTACTGCTGGGCTGGTGCTATAGTGACCCAGCAGCTGGGTTAAAAACAACCCAGAGAGAATACAGTAGAGAATACAGTTGCCTGCAAATTAATTACAGATTTTCATTAAAGAAAAGGCAAGAATCTTAACTGAAAAAAGTAATGATGAATATACATTTGTAAAATTATATTTTAGTGAAATAAGACACTGATTTTTAATTTATTTGACTTTAAAAACTAATATGGTCCTGGACCAATAGACTTTGCTGATGAGCAGTGGGTCAGAACACCTGTCACAAAGTGAAAAAGTCTGATGGAGAGTTATAGAAAATACATTATCATTGTTCAACAAAATATTAGCTTATGATTGATGTAATATATATAAATTTTTCATAATTTTTACTAGTTTTTAAAAAAATGTTTCTATTGAACAAAAAGAATGTCATGATTTTCATAAAAAATTCATATATTAATTTTGTCTGTTTCAGCTTATTTCAGTGACGGCTAATTTCTTTTCCTTCTTTAATGGAAGGGCAGGAATTATTTTGCATACAACTGTAGGTTTTAGGTAGCTTGTCAGGATGACGAACATTGAAGACATTACTTAAAAACAGAGCCTGACAATATAACAATTCCAATTTTTTATTATACATCATTCAGCCTCTGCTGCAAGCCTCTTTTGACATATTGAGAACTTCACCTAAGCAAAACAAGAAAGAAAACATGATTTGCATTTTCTTTTGGGGCTTTTAACTAGTCCTCAGCAGCAGCTGACAAGTGAATGAAAATACACATTTACAGCCTTCACTGTGTGGAGTAAAGATGAAATTTAAATAAAGTGTTTGAACTCTCGAAAAAAAAAACAGATTTTCTTTTTTTTTTTCTTTCATCTTTTGGATCCATTTAGGGTTTTATCTAATTCCACTTTATTCTTGCCAAAAAAGAACAGTTGTGAATATTGTAATCATGAGTTAGATAATTGATGAATGATGATGAAATTATGAAAAATTTTGGTTTTGTTGGTAGGAGCTATTGTTACTTTGCATATTTGCCACCAAAACATCAGGGCAGACCAAGCAGACAATCGAATGACAGCATAACTGAGCACCATGTTATGTCACAGCTCAAAACATTAAATTAGCCTGTAAAGTACTTACATATAAATTTAATCAAGCAGCCACAGTATGCCACTAAGAAAAACATCCAAATCATCCCCAAGCACCCCACTGCGAGCAACCAGTGGTTCCTTGGCATGCTCACACTAATATTGCTGTTGGCCCAGTACGGGTTTATACAGCTGCATTTTCAATGTTGTGCAAGGCAGAACTGGGCATTTGATGATGTTGTTTTGATTTAATTTTTTAATTTTTTTTTATTTTTTATTTTTTATTTTATTTTATTATTATTTGTGTATTATTATTTGTGTTTTTTTTCTTTGAATGGGAAATCAGCAATTTTTAGGAATTTAATAACGAGGGAAAACAATTCTTTAGGATGGAAGAAGGAAAAAATCTGATTAACATGACATTTTTTAAAGAAAAAAGAAAACCGGAAGAAAATATTAGCAGAAAGGCAGAGTTCATGAAGAATGTCAGGATGACCTGTGATTTAGTAACAGATTGCTCTCTGCATTACAGAATAATCATGTAAGCATATTTTATGTCAGGTTGACCAGCTGCATTATGTTCCTGTCATCGGGTCGATCTGGCAGGTGTTGGTAGAAAACGTAGATCAATATAAAAGGATATTTTCAAGGTCAGAAGAGGTCCACGTCTGTCGTGTTTAAATGAAGGGCATGTGTGGAGATTTTATGACTGTCTGTGAAAGAAGGGCTGTTTAGATGAGGACAAAATCTGGATATGAGGACCCTGCAAAATCTGAGAGAACGGACAGATGTCTACTGTGAATATACAGTACAAACACGTTTATTCTTTATAACTGATCTTGTAGACTAATCTGCAGTAAGATGAGAAATGGGTGTGGCTGCGGTGTTCTATTTTGAAGTCGCAGAGTTTGTCAGGTCTGTTTGTCTGGCTTGTTTGCATAAACATAACTTGGTTAAAGGAGCATAGGGCAAGTTCTAGCTTTATTCCAGAAGTCTGCCCCTCCAGCGACAAGTGTAAGTAAAGTGATGCCAATGTTGTGTAAGCACATGGGCCGCTTTGCCTTCGACTAGGTTGGTCTTTGTTTACCTGCACTGCACTAAGTAGGAGCCCGGAGTTAGATGCACAATAAATAAATAAAGCAAAGCATAGGTAGCATATGGGTAGCCAAATGCTAATAAAAGCCATGGGCCTGTTTATGCTTGACGCAGATGATGGATATGTAAGCTCACGGACAGTTTTGTCCGTCTTCTGTTTCAATTACACATGTAATTGGTGAGAAGGAGAAGGAGAGAAGGAGATATGACTTCTGTTTCTCTTAAACCATCACCAACCACCAGCTGGAGAGTGTGTGCAAAACACTGCAAACTCTGTTTTCTTGAGATTGCAGTGACTACCACTCGCTGATCTTCCAGGCTTTAGTCATACCAGAGCTTTGCTCAGTGGGGAAGCACACATTGAATGCTTTGCACATGTTGGAGGCATTGTCACTTGACTAAAAAGGGTAACTTTAAGGTTAACCCAGGGTTTTCCATCCTACAATGCTGGTTCACTTCTGATCGGGGTATATCACCCCGGTAACTTATGCTGGACGCCTAACCTGGTCTGTACCGGCTTAAGTTCTGGATAAGAGATCAGTGAGTAGGAAGTGCCATCCTTCTGACCAATCAGCTGTCATAGAAACTGTCCTGCCCATCCTTTCTGCCTCGGTGCGCTGATCACAGGAGGAGCTTTGGGGAAAAATGGGGGGATTTTAGAAATAGATGCAATATTTTAATGAGGAAATAAAACCTCACTGACCAATTTCAAGTTAAGTTTTAGAGTCTGTTCTTGACTTGGGAACAAGTCAAGAACAGTTAAACTCCACCAGGGTTGCATCTCAAATAACGAGGGTAATAATTCTCACGTAGAACTACAAGCAGGATTTAATGGATCCACAACTTCTCACGCTGTCACAGAATTATTTTACAACACAATCATGTTCACATGGCTCGCTGAGCCCCAGAGAAGTCATGAAGCTATGAGCAGTCAGAGGACTGTTGTTATTTTAAATTTAACTTAACTCCACTAAAGGTAAAATTATTCAGATCTTCAGAGAATTATTTTTTTTTTAATCCTTGGATGCAAATAATTATCTGGATCACTCCAAAAATGTAACCACATACTTTTTCATTCAGTTTCTGAAACTTACAATTTAATCAAAACCCATAACTTTATGGTAGTAACAATCAGACAGGAGATATATACAGGAAAGGGAGGAATCTGCCCAACACGTTTGGGCTGTAATAAAGTGATCAGGGTGCTGTGGGTTCATACTGTCCGATGAATTTATAATGAAGCCTAATCCGACAAATTTGTACATTAATAAAGTCTGAAATTACTGCAGACTGAAGCTGAAGCAGTAACAACAGTGTTGTTTTTGGCCTCATAATGTGTTTAAATTCTTAATATTTCTGAAGAATAATTGTCTGTATCCCCTTGTTGATTGGTCATACGCTGCATTCTCCGCCCCTTTTATGTGAGGGCCTACTGATCTAGATGGGAAAACCATCTAGTTACCAAATTGATAACTAGCTTCGTAGTACCGTTAATTAAGATTGCAGCTGTCTGGTTAAGTCAACCCAGGTAACAGAGAGAAATCCCGGGAATGTTAACCCAGCTTCGTAGTAGGCCCCCTGGTCTAGATTGCTCAACTGAGATTTTGAACGCCTTTCAGTAGCAAGGTTCTCAACTTTGTAGGTTTATGTCCTACAACACACTGGAGTGTACCTGCAGTCAAGCACAGTCAGAAAATGTCGAAAGCTGTTGTTTTCGGTGACAGAATTGCAAGTTGCAATCAATGCATACTCATGCAATCAATGATCAAATCAGAAAGTATTGCCTTGGTTATAGCTCTCTGCTGTGGATGATTCATGCTGTAGTGTCCTGGCTGGGTGTCCATCTGGTTTTTCTCAAACCTGCAAGAGATAAGCATTTTATTGACAATAAAAAAAAAAACCTATCACAATGAAACTAATAGCATTTGTTCAAGCATAGTACTTTAGAAATTGACATATAAGGAGCTGAAGTTTTATTAGTATTTTATATGGCCAACAATTTCAACAAATCTTGCTGAAAGTAGCTCATGTTTTTACAAATAAACAGTAATGCAATTACATTTTGATTAAGATAATTACACTGATATCCTTGCAGTTTTGATGCGTATGTTTTACATACAGCAATGCGTCTTTTTTACTGCCTCGTAAGTGAATGAAATAACCTTTAGTATTATTTTTTAACCACTGCCGCTCCGCTTCTCCATGACATTTCTTCTTCCTTGTATCTCGTTTCCAATTCATGATTGGATGAAAAGATTTATGTGTTTTGTGGGTAAGTAAGTGAGGATGCTAGATTAAACAGCATTAAAACATAGTTGTTTCAGGAAATTGTGAGAGGGATTAGGGAACAGAATCAACTACTTCAAAGTCAACAGGCTGAAGTCAAAGTGAAGTAACAAGTCATTTAAGTCAAAGTTGAGTTAGAAGTCTTTTATAATTTTGTCGAGTCGAGTCTGAGTCATTAAATTCATGACTCAAGTAGAAGTCATCTGGCTCGAGTCCACCCTTAACATTAAATTATTGTAAGAGGATGTTTGGGAAAGGAAATACTAGTATTTAGCGTTTCAACTAGCGCAATGCACCTTTAGAGAAATTTGTGAAGGTGGAGGTGGGGGAGTTAAAAGAACTAATGTTATGTTGGAGTGGGAGTAAGCTTCATGACTCTGCTGATATTTAATTTATTTTACATGCTGACACTGTGTACACACAGCACTGTTTACCCAAGGCCCACTGCAGAATGGAAAGAATCAAAAGGTTTATATTTTGTGTTCGGTTTTTTTAATTTCTAATTAATTAACTTCATAATAACAGCCAATCTGACTGAATTAAGGTGGTTGAGAGACTGAATTTTGCATTACCAAGAATGATGGATGTTCTCTGAGGACATGGAAACTGCTTTCGTTTGACTGGGCGCTCAGGATGAGAAACAAAGTGATAATGATTGACTGAGGAAGAGTAAAATGTCATGCGCACACACATGGTTGCACACGCAAAAGACCAAAAGATGCACAAGGGCCCAGACAAAACAGAAGAGGTTTGAAACTGGAATCAGATGCATCAATTTTCCTTCAAAGAGATAAAGGACAATAATGTTATGTCTAATGTTCTTTATGAACAAACAACTTTTTTCTTCATGTTATAACCGCACAGAGGACCTCTCTAGAGAAGAACATGGAGCCACACCCAATTTTTTTTTCATGTCTTTCTTTCAACTTCAGCTGTAATCATATCTACCAAATATATATATACTCCATGAATCCCTTTATGATCATCACTGTTGTACTGTACAAAAAAACAAAAAATGAGTTATTGATAAATATTAGAGGAATTTTATTGTATTAAAAAGTAGTTTTATTTAAAGATCAGAAGTTTATTGTATTTTTAGTACATTTGCACCTGTTCCCAAAGTTATATTTCATAGATTGCTGACAATAAATGTACCAAGAAATCTCTTATCATGACTTCCCTATTTGATTAAAATCAAGGCTAGGCAAAGGGTTGAGTTTTCTGAAGTAACTGACAAGTATTTCAGATCACTTCAGCAATGCTGTCTCATTTAGATTGTGAGTGTACAACTCATTTATTTAGGACTGTTTGATTTAGAAGAAAACAACACATTTTTAGTCAGGCAAGCACCTCTGTAGGGATGCACTCACCCGTCCCTGCCCCCCGCTGCATACCTGCACAGCTCAGATACATGCTGCAAACATTCTCAGAAGCTGCCTGTGATCTATACATAGATGCGAAGCAAAAAGCAAAGGCTAACTTTTATGACACATTATTTATTTATTTATTTGGCAAACATAACAAACCCTGCACTCTATTTTCTCCCACTTTCTCTTTTGTTGCTTCTCCATTTTTCTACCCTATGTTTTTGTGGTTTTTCTTACCTTTTCTCTTACTCTGGTTTATCTCTTTTCACCAGTCTTCACTTCAAGGTTTATTTTCTTTTGGTCACCAGGATGAATATGCAAAGACACAGGGTTTGGTTCCAAGAAAATTATTCCAGTGTGTCATGTCTTCAGTTAAAAGAGCACACAGAGGAGCAAAATAACGTACATTTCCTGTTATTTTTAAAGCTTAAAATTCCCTCATTCTGAGTCTGATCATGCACTAAAGTTGGTCCTGAAGCATTTGAATATTTTTCAGACATTCCAGATTGCAGTAATTTATATATCTGTCCCTGTAGCTTGTAGTCCCTATAGCTTGGTGTTTTACAGATCAATTTATTAATTTAATCAAAACATTCCCAAAAGGTAAGATATATCTGATGCACATTTCAAATATTTTAGCCAGCTTTTCTTTCACATGACTCCATGTTAATGTACATACAAAGTCTTGATTTTGCTTTGTTGTTTTGTGATTGATGCAACTTGAAATCACATGCCTGATTTTCTAGCTAAAAAATGTATATTGGGTAATGTGCAGGAGTTCTGAGATTTATCATTGTCACATGTGGATGTTTCCCAACAATGAATTAAATATGAAAATAAAAATCACAATTTTGCAAATTCCTGGATCACAGTTAGATCACAATCAATTGACTTGAATTGATTGTGCCTGTAAAGTGCCTTGAGATGACTTTGTTGGACATTGGCGCCATACAAAAAAGCGGAATTTAATTGAATTGAACTAAATTAAATTGAACTAAAACAAATAATGGCCTACAGAAAATCATGATACTATTTGCAGTATACAAAGTGGAAAGACATAATCAAAAGACTGATTTTGATTTTATCTAATGTCTCAGCTTAAGTAAATGAAAAAAGGTAGAGATTTATAGAGTATTTGGTATACTTTCTGAGGCACAATAAGCCAGCATCCACACTGTCTGAGATGATTCCTCTCTATCTACTCAGTGATTAAACCCAGTCTGTATCAGAAGTGGAAACTCGTGGGGTGCTAACATTTAACTTCACAGTGGGCAGCTTCAAGGCTCCCCCACTTTGAACACAGTCAAAAACCGACAAACCAACCGGAACAGCAGGAACTTCCTGTGTGTATGCATGTTTGTGAATTTGTAAATTTGCATTAGCAGAATAATTGGTCAGAACATACACCCCACTACAGTAGAAGGACATCTTGTATAAACAGGACTGGGGCAGTGTCCTATTAATTTTATGTGTGTCTGTGTGTGGGGGTGGGTGTGTGTAAAACAGAATAAATCTGAACAAGCCTAAGGAGATAGCTTATAAGCTACTGGAGGTGTACGCCATCGGCTGCATATACAAGGTGAGGGATGGACAAACATGACTTTTTTTTTTTTCCATATATAGTATAGAAATGCACTAAGAATACAAATTTCTTCAGTTCAACCCCAAGTAGTCTGCCAAGTAAGGTAATTGCTCTTACACAGAGGGACTTCTCCTGTCTGAGCAGTGGTCTTTGGGTAGCAGTTTACCACAGGCTGCCTTCTCAGAGGATCTGACCCAGCAAGGCTGCAGCTTAACTATGGCCTGATAATAAGTTCAGCAGAGTACACACAATTAGGACAGGCTTCAGAGACACGACTGGAATATGCATGGAGACAAAAAGTCGCCTACACACAAGCATATTTTATACTTTGCCACATGCCACTCTTATCTGTGCATACTGAAGCCTTGCTTGATGAAAAAACGCTCATCACAGACTCAGAAGCAGTTTTGGTCAGAGGGTTTGATGTCCAATACTGGATGAGATCAAACATAACCAACAATGGCAACAGCAGCAGTTCTAACAACAGATCCAGCATATGGCTATTAAATCTAAAATGCATTCATGCATGAAGAGGAAAACAAGATTTCCATCATTATTATCAACAGAATGTGGCTGCTTCAGGGGCTCACTTTAGCAAATATTGTTTCCTATAGACAACAGGCAAGTGATGGTTTGATTGTGGAATGAACAAACATGATAATAGGGCTGTAGCATGTGATACACAGAGAAAACATGCTCTTCTGTACATAGAAAGACAAACATAGATGGGAAAGTGCCACTAATGGTTTTTATTCTTGCAGAAAAAACAGATGAGCTGACTTCAAGTGTGAGAAACTGTCAAGTTGCTATACACATTGTGTCGTGTTTGACCAATCATTTTGAGCCTTATTACTCCATTATGGGCTGTCATTAAATAATAACCCCTCCCACATTGTCCCTTTCATTTGTGCATATTCAGATGTGGACCTTTTTCTTTCTTAAACATTTACCTGGTGGAAATCAAGCTACCTTAAATTCACTTTGCGTCTGTGTTCATGTTAACATCGCCTTTTACCAAGGGTTCCCAAACCTCTGTGTGTCATTGTTTTCCTCAATGCCTGTTTTTAACGCTGGAAGATATATAAAGATGGCTGCTGCTAATATAAAAAAGACCTCAGCAGCGTTTCTTGCAGGAAATGCTATCCTATATTGTGCCCTTTATATAGGACTGCATCTCCCCAGTGTAATTCGGAACATGTCAGAGGTCAGCTCTTGAGTTATGATTATTGTGACGCAGGGGAGTATTGGGTGTTGAATTTAGGGTGCAAGGCCTGTCTCATTCATCCTTCAGCTGTCACAAATACCCCTCTAGAGGCACAGTCTCCACTGACTGACAGGTGTTAGTAATGACTGCGGTTCAGAGGTCACGAGTCAACACAAGCACAGAGGCCAAGCACAGCTGCACACGTCCTTTGATGCACAGATTCCCTCAAAGATCCCATCGTTTAGTGAGATCTGTTAATTAATAACAGCTATTTCTTTCATATGGCTTCGTGCACTGTGCTTAATTGACTCAATTCATTTCATGAAAAAGTTTAGCATATCTCTTAGTTTCTCAGTGTTATGCCTTTTGAAGCTATACACTGTGGACAAAAAGGTTTACAATTGCTGGACGATGAGAGTACAACTCTTGGAAGCAAGATGGAGGAAGAACATGGCAGATGGAGGAGGGGGCAGAGCTCATTATGGCACTGCATTCCAGAAAGTAAGAGATCAGCCTGGAGGCCCTTGGCACCTGACAGCAGCTGCATTTCTCAGCCTCATAAGAATGGTGGTGCTGGTGGAGACGGTAAGTGGAGAGGACAGTAGAAAGGAAGGCAGGCTTGGGAATGGGATGGTGATGTCCGGAGGGACTTTGTTATCATTTGGCATTCCTTTTCTCCTTTCATCACATTGGAAAATGCCTCAGATGTGTGTGATGTGGGACTACTAGGTTATCAAGGGGAAAGAGTGGTTGTTAGAGCAACCAGGGCTCTATGTTATTCTGCAATGCATTGAAGTTCTGACGTCACCAACCCTCCCACACACTCTCTGCCCTTGTTCCTTCAGGCTTTTGGAGCTACCACACCATTGTGTTTGGAACATTTGGTCTTATGAGGGATGTGTTACTTGTTATAATAGGAAGAAAAAACTTGTTCACAGAGTAATATCCTGCTAAAGTCAAGAGAGAGTTAATGCCTGGCACAATATATTTTCATAGGACCAGTAGTGGATCAACAGTTACAGTACTGGAATGCTGAGCAAAGCAGAGCTTCCATCCTCAGCACTGTTAAGATGCCAGTGATGGGCCCTTGAGTAAACCAAACTTAATGACCGTGGTAGGATATGCAAAGCGAAGATTTCACTTGTATCATCCACAAATTATATGAAAATCAAAAAAAGCTTTCAATCTGGACTAAAAAGATCAAGAAAAAAGATCCAAAAGAAACAAAAAAATAAATTGCCCAACAGCCCTTCCAGTACCCTCTATATTTTGACCAAATCTATAATGATCTGGATCATGGGAGCAATCTCTGATTATAACATCTATACTACCATGGAACCATCTTGTTATGTTTGTTAATTAATCTTTTTGAAAATGATCCTTTATTTCCATTTAATTTTTCTTATGTAGGAAAGGATTAAAAGCAATCAGGCTTGTTGTAAAAACGGAACATAGACACACAACACATCTTCAAAGACAAAAATCACACAATGTTACAGAGGGAGAATGGTTATTTCCACATTGGTGGTCACAGCAGTAACTGTCAGCCAAGTGACAATTATGAGTAATTTCAAACAGTTGTGGCGATGTTGTTTCCTTAATGTGATGTAAAGTTTTGCTCAAAGCTTTGGTCAGGACGTGACAGAACGATCTTTGACCTGAACAGTTCCTGTACAGTAAGTGGTAGTGGCAGAAGTCTGTTTATTTCTGATTATGATGAAAGATCAGATCTGGGATTAGGTTTTGGTACTAAAGTAGCTAACACTGCAGATTGGCATCTGTTGATCAGGTAGAAAAAACAATTTGATAGTTCATTACAAAATTCTGAAAGTTCAATGAATTTGACAGTGACAGAGCAGAGATGCATCCAACTATAAAGCCTGTAGTGGATCTTAAATGATCTAGTCTTGCCACTAGCTCAGCGATTTCATTGGTTGGTAGTGACCAACAAATAAAGAATATGACACAGTAGAGATAATTATTGCATATAAATATGGCATACATATATGGCAAACATAACATAAAGCTTTGGCAGAGGGAATAAAAATCACACAAAAATAAATCTGAAAAAGCATAAAATGGTGTGTAGGTAATTGAGGAATGGATATAGCCATTTTGACAATGCCCATACTGTTTTAAAGCTTCCAGGTGCCAGCTGTCAACTACCATCTTGATGATACTTGCAGCATGTCTAAAGAAACATACCTCTTTTTGAAGCTTTAAAAACATAAAAGTAGATAAAATAAAGTTGAAATAATGAAAGCATTTTTTCGTAAGCATATTGATTAGAAGAAGCTCAGTAAAGATTTGTGAAAAAAACATGTTATTGGTTCTCGTATTTAAGAAAGCTGACTTTTTCAGTTGCCAGTTTTTTAACCAAAAATAATTTTGGGCGAGAATGTCATGACCCTCAGTGATATTCCAGTTTAAAGCACTTCCACATTATCTTTTTCTCAGTCCATAAAAATCCAGGTACCCTTTACAATATATCCATCAAAACATCACTATTATATCCACCAACTTTTTTGGGCAAGAGTGACTAGACAAAGGCGAAAGGGCTATAAGTGCAGCTCAGATAGAGGACATATTAATGGATGACTGTCTATGACAATTACTCTATCCGAGACTGCATGTCTGTTTTGTCGGTTACTGCGTGCTGATGCTGTTGTGTCCCTCTCCACTGTCTTTAACAACCCGATCGACTCTCCCCCGAGAGCCACTTAGTCGGTCCTCCATCCAGCCTCTTGAGTTACAGCTCACCCACACACATGCTCCCATCAGAGTGAGCTGCCATCTGGGCACGCATACATTCACAAACATACACACCCAAGAAAGGTAACAAACACACATGGAAACACTTACAAATGAACGCATACATTGTATTGACCCTAAAAGAGCAGGCACAGCTTCAACAGGAGGTGTATTTTTCTTAAACTAGCTATTTGTCAAGCAATTAGAAATGACTGGAATATATCTTTCCAACTTCTGGTGTTTGGAAGTTGGTCGGTAGGCTGCTGTAAGTTTTGCAAAAATACCTCTGTGGCTTATTCTTGTTTTTGTTCAGTTGTGATTTTTACATCACATTCACTATTATTATTAGTAAATCCATGGTAGTGAGAAAATAACATTACAAGGGAAGAATAACATGCAATCATGGTCCCAGCTGGACAATAACATGCTGTGATTCATGGTCAATACCTTATCCATTAGATCACTATGTTCCTAGTTTGTTGTATTACTTCTAAACAAATCAAATCAGTTATGTAAGAGTCCCTTTTTTAAGTATTTCTGCCTGAGAGCCCAATGGATATATCTCCTCTAATCTTTCAATACAGGCAAACAATACTTTTAGACTTAAAACTTTAACATTTCTGTTCTGATTTTAAATTGTTTTAAACCAGACTTGTAGAGTGAAACAAATTTAAAAGATATTAATGCAAATCTTAAAGCTAAATGACATATATGCTGAGTTCTGCAGCAGCCACACACCACAGTACCAAAGCACAGTCTCTCTTCACCAAGTATGATTACCACTGTGGCAGCTGAAGTGCATCTATGTGATGCAGCTCTCAGAGATGTGAGCATTTGTTAAACATGACAGGTGCTGCTTAAGAGCAGTAATGACAACCATTATCCAATGTTCTGCTGCTTTACATAACTCTGATTCACATGCATCCCTTTTATGCATAGCATGAATATCTGAACAGTTTCCATTACTGTGAAGGCAAAGTTCTGCACTGTACTGTATATTTATGATAAACCAGTTTACATACAGCCAATCCAGGTTTTATTTCATTGGTAGCCAAAGGAGCTTGTGTATAGACGAAAACGCATGTCACTTTATCTTAATACTTGGCCCTTAGAGCTTTACAGACTGGTATTGTATGCTCTCTGCATCGGCCTCTGAAGACAGCCAAATTGAAAACAATTTCTACACAAGAACAACACAGTTTACCTTCAGCACTTACCCAGGGCGAAGACATTAGGGCCCCTTCAATAGAATAATAATATAGCATGGTTTCCTTTGATTCCATTTGGGGTTTGGTTGTGATGAATACAGTGGCATGTCTCTTTACACATCAGGGAAGGAGACAGCAAGGAAAAGATTGCAGCTTCTGGCATGTCACACCGCATGCCTAGTGATGGCTACAAACAGAGAAATGTCAGTGGATCAGCTGTGCTTTGGTAGCCAAAGTTATGATTTATGAAGCTGATATCAGAGAGTTGTGAGCAAGTGGGAAGTGAATGACCTTCATCACTCGCTATTCATTCTTTCTTTTCTCAGAACCTCCCTCGTTTTGAAAGCCATGCAGCACAAGAAGCTGTTTTGTGTGAACTCTCTAATTAGGAAGACCTTGAGGTGCGGATCTCATCCATTGTTCCCCGTCATTTTGGTGGGAAAATATTTCATTGATTTTTTGCAGCAAATCGAAGGCGGGCGGAGCTGAGAAGGGCTCTGTCTGGGATTAGACGCTGCGGGGGGTTTTTGTGATAGGTGGGGAGCTGGTAAGGCTGTGCATATATGTGTGAGTGTGTATGTGTGTGTAAGAGGGCTCTAATGTCCCTCCTCATAACCCCTACTGCTTCTCACCGACTTAAAGAACCAATTACAGCTCTGATCCATCATAGCTCTCTTCTTTCTCTATCTCCCATTGTTCTCTTCTTACCCTCGGCACAACTTTTGATTATCTTTCCTCACGTATTGTTGTGATAAATCCTGCTCATTTGCAAACATCTGGACTCGGCAAGGCTTTTTGTTTATATTCCCCCAAGCACAACAATTGTGAAGGATGGGCAAACACAAAATCAAGCATTTGTCAAATGTTCTTTTGTAATCAGATACTAAATGATAAAAGCAACAGTAAATTTGGATAAGTGGGGACATATTCTGTCTTTTTTTTAAGCACTTATAGTTTGAAAAAGGAGCACATATTAAGCCTGCTCAGTGGAGTATTCAGCAATCACCTGTTTCTGTCTTTTTCTCTGTCGCTTTCCATCTTCTGTCATTTCAGACAGCCTGTAAATTACGCCTCACCCCTGCAGGTGCCGACATCGCTCTGAAATGATTATTTCAGCCACACAGAAGATTGCTTTTGGTAATTATATGTATCATAATTAAATTTGATGAACTCCTGCGAGATATAAAATCTCATTTGACCCAGGTGCTGCATTTTCTTCCTATACACAAAAAGAAAAAAGTCTGCTGTCATCAAAAGGGATATAGCCTACTTTGAATCTCATGACTGACATCTTGATTAAAGACATTAGTATATCCAAATTTACTGAATATATTCAATTAATTCAACACTTTTCAATACAATAGAATAGAAAAAAAAGTGCTGGAGTAGTTACTGTATATTGGTTTACAAAATACTGACCTTAGCTTTTATAGTCAAAGACAATGTCCATGCATTTTTAAGATGAACAATGGGGAGCTTATAATGGGCCTTGGGTCAGAAACAGACTACAGCATTCTGCTTATTTACATAGTTCTTTTTCACATTTGTGAATTTGTTTTCCCAAAAGCCTGTCTGTAAACAGAGAATATAAAATTCACAGTAGCAGGTTAACATAATTAACACTTTCAGGCTCCTTGGATTCTGCACTTTATCTCCCAGGTGACTCATCCTCACCTCTTCATTTATACCTAAAACAAGTGTTGTAAGCTTAGTTATTTCTTTTTTATTTTTGGTTCCTACCCACCTTTGTCTCTAGCAGGTGGAACAAAAGGGACAGGGTGTTTAGAGAGCGCAGAGAATAAGACGCTGTTCTGCCATTTTGGATTATTAAAGATTGACTGAAAACACAACTGTAGCCCACATCAATCCAGAGCCTGAGAGATTAGAGTATGTGATACTGAAAACAAATCAGGGTTAGAGTATGGACAGAAATTTGTCTTGAGAACATTTTACTATTTTTGTCAAGTGACAGTGTCTTGCAGGATTCCTTTTATTTTTTAAATAAATAAATAAATACCTTGATATACATTTATAAAGAAATATTTAATAGATGTAATAGATTACAGAAATCACCAGCAGCTGGGTGAATAATCATGCTAACAGATAAATAGACTGATTGACTGACTTATAACAGGACACAAACAGATTATTCAGAGTATATGATTCTTTTTTTTCCTCCTAGCTTCAATTCTGTTTATAATCATGGCAACTATGTTCACTGTTGAATAAATAATTTCTCTGATCCATTTTAAAGTTTCACATTTACCCTCTCAGAGCCAAATGGGATGTAGTTTCGTTTTCTTTTTAATTGTAGAAATTGTTTCTTTTCTGATAGCATTTTCAGAATTCAAATAATTTGTTGTGAAAATTAGTTTTTATGTAAATGATTGATTAAAGGAGTGGTTGCGTCCATTCAGAACTACAGATTTGTAAGGAGGACAACTTTAGACGCTGATATTTATAAAAAAAACGGAGATTCACAGTTTTACATACTAATAATCATATACATATGAAGAATTGATGGTGGAATTTGGACCAGAGGTTGATGAAGTACTTTTAATTGCCTTGATAAAAAAGCCCCAAAGAAGGAAATATGTATTTTCAAAAGTGCTTTATCCAATTAAAGGGATTCCAAGGGCTTTAAGAATTTATGAAAATAAGAACAGAATATTCTCTGGTGGTTCATGTTTTTCCTTTTGTTTTATTCCTTAACTGTCTCCATGCTAGTGTTTATTGTTTGTGAAATGATGTAGCTACATCAGAGCACAGGATTCCACGAAGCTGGTGCCCTGGACTCTCCGCAGGCTCATGGGATCATTGCAAATATGCACACAGCTCACTGCGGCCTCAGTAGCCAGCAAGCTCTTAGGCCTTGGACAATCTCACAAGGCGAACAACCAGCCATTGGGGATGGCCTCAGCTCAAGTCATGTTATGTTTTCTGCCTTTCCTAAATAAGTATTTATTCTAAAAATGCAGAGACACGCACACAGATAAGCACACATATATTGAGCTAGATCTTGGATTTATGGGTATTCTTGCTTTCGCTTCTGTCATTCTCTTTCCCTGCATGGATTCGCTCTCTGTTGTTATCTTTATGTCTTTGTTCACTATGTTTCTCGACCCTCGCTCACTCAGTATGCACTTCAAGTTTTCTACTCTCATTCTCAGCTCTACACCTTTCAGTGGATTGCTTTTTCTCTAACTCTTTCCCCTTTTCTCTGCTGGAGTTCCCTGCTGTGCAGCAATCCCATTCTCACAGGTGATTGCTCAGGGAATATTGATTAAGGCAAAGATTCACCCCATGAAAAGTCACTTTTCAAACTTCACAAGACAAAAGAAATGCTGTTTGTGTTAATTTCTGTCTTTGTCTCTTTGGCCTCTTATCAGCCCATGATTTTCTACCTCATCTTATTTTACACACATACACAGCTTTTATCTAATGTGATTTTTCAAGTTCTTTCTCAACCCAAACAGATTTCCATTATTCTATTTAACAAATCATTTCAGTTTAATGTGAGGGTATATAATATAATTTAATAAAAACTCTTCCCTCACCGACCTTTCCCACCTCCCCTGGGTAGGGTGGTCCTCTACCAGAGTCCTGGGAGCTTGAGGGTCCTACACAGTATCTTCCCAGGACTGCACTCTTGTGGACAGAGATGTCTGATGTTTCTCCAGGTATACACAGTATATATAATACAAACACCAAATAACCTTAGTCTAAAATCATTCCACAGCAACCCAGTCGACTGGGTTGTCCACAATCAATTTTACATATAACCTTTGTCCATTTAAATTTCTGTCTCTATATCTTTAAAAGCCCATTCTTGAACCTTTCAACCTTAAAATTCCACTCTCCGGACTCATTTTATGACAGTCACATTTATGTGTGCATTTGTAGAGCTGTCACGGCCCAGCAGCATCCCACCACTGAGAGACGGCACTATGCAACCTTTTCAACCCAGACGCATGCATACCGAGTTTTCCTTTGGCCATGCTTTACTTGCCACCAAACAGATGTAAACAAAGTGACCATGATCAACCTGTACTGTCGGATTGAGCAAAGAAACATTGACTTTAAAAGTATGTGTTACTGTACACTATAGTATTGATGACAATCATAAACACCAACTGTGTCCCTTCAGTGTCTCAAGGCAGAGAAACCATCTTAACAAGGGGATGCGGTGCCACTTTTTAGGTGAGTTTCACTTTACGTATCATGTTAGGAATTGGTTGCAACTGGGTAGAGCAGGTTGTCCAATGACCTGAAGGTTGGAAGTTTGAATCCTGCAACTCTCATTGGGTCCTTGGGCAAGACACTTTACCCTCCTAACTGCTAGTGTTCACTAGTGTACTCAATTGTAGGGATGTATTTATAGAATCATGAGGCATTTATTATCATTATGCTAGTATAATTACATTTTCTTCAGTAGCTCTTGGTTTAAGGCACAGTAAGACAAAAATAAATAATATTACATACTATAGGTATGTCTATTATAAAGGTATGTATGTGTGCACAGGGCTGACTCATAAAAAAAAGCACCTTCATGGAGGAAGAGAGAAAAACAGAGAAAGCGTCAGAGAGGTACAATGGACACAGGACTGACTTTTACTTACTGGAGCGACCGGAGAGTATACTGTAGGATACAAGGTGGATGCAAAATAAGCTATCACTAGGTGTCTCACAAAGAAAATCTGCCAAAGTTCAGCAGTGCCTCTTAAAGAGCTCTTGTTATTACCATGTTAGTCATGTTATTAGTGTTATACTAAACCAGCCACAGATCTGTCTTTTTTCTTTACTTTTCTTTATGTGCACAGTGACAAAAACATTGCCATGCTGAATGCTATTGCAGTCAGGAGAAGCTGGCTATTCCTATCTTACAAACAGAATGTCACCCTGTCACAGGTAGGACAACAGTTTCCATTTAAACTTTTGCTTTGTATACACACACATTTTGTAATTACGGTGGCAGGAACTTTCCCCATATGAATAATATCATGTTTTCAGTTACAACATTTATGCAAAAGTAGAGTATGAGATCCTGGAAAAACACCTAGAGTATACAACATTTTGAAAATACTCATAAGTCCAAACGCCTTTTTTCAGACTTCCCCTGAAGCCAAGCCTCCAGAGCACAGGGACATGCAAAAGGGCGAGGGAATTATGGCATTTGAGTTGGATAACCATATCAATATCCAATCTTTCAGAGTGTTAAAATAAAAGTATTATGTTTTTTCAGTCTTGATACAAAGTTTTAAAATGGTGTGAAGGGGATTTTAAGTAGTAAAAAATACTCCAGGAAAACATTTCCACCCTACCTTTGATAAATCCCTCCGTGGCATCCCTAAAATTCCATGTGAATAGGAAACAGTAATGACACAAACGCATTATTCTGTGAGACAATATCACTGAAAATAGTCTGCCATGATTCTTGTTGGTTTGATCTATGCTTGGCACCACTCTTTCTGTTAATGAGAAATTATCAATAAGCTACTATGGAGGAATTCAAAGAGTTGGATTTATCTCTGTATTTTCTGACTCATCTCATCAACCAGATTATAACTGCTTAACATGCTTTCCACTGCGTGAAGTCTCTTGCTACCGTAATTTATGAGGCTATAGTAGCCACAGTGTTATGTGGATGTATATCTGTATTTGAGGCGTGGATGAGATTTTAGATGGAAGGATAATTTCCACTAGTTTGTCATAATATTGTCACTTTT
This sequence comes from Craterocephalus amniculus, assembly GCA_036024015.1. Taxonomy (NCBI): domain Eukaryota; kingdom Metazoa; phylum Chordata; class Actinopteri; order Atheriniformes; family Atherinidae; genus Craterocephalus; species Craterocephalus amniculus. The sequence continues at coordinate 18,401 of JAVQJG010169768.1, forward strand.
CTTTGGGAGTAATTTCCTTTTTTTTTTTTTCTTCTTTTGGTTGGGGATCATAATCCCAGTGATGGCTGGTTTATTAGTGGCTGATGGCTTTTAGCATTTGCCGCCAGACAGACCGGCGGTGACAAAAAGCTGTTTATTTCAGTCAATGTCACACAGCAGCCGAGTGTTGACAGTAGCATTAGCGGATAATAACCACTCCTTGTTGTTTCCTTTAATCACTATTAACTGTTAAAGCTGTTCTCTTTAATCGCTATTAAAGAAAACAGAATTATGTTCCATTAAGTCACATAAATGATTGACTTGTTTTCCAAGGCGTTTATTGAGTGCATTTTAGTACAATAATTCTCAGAAAGTTACGTCTTACAAACTTTTGACACATACTTTTCACAATTTATAAGTGGCAGCTATACAGAAACTGATGGAAAAGAAGCGAACCATTCACACTCGTCAACAATGTACCTGTGCACACATTTATGTCTGCACACACAGACGTCTCTTATATGCACAAAACACACATAAAACTGCCTCTCAAACAGACATCCAAACAATAGCATGTGCACACTCACAATCAGCTCTCCCATAAACTATGTACCACAGAGAGAGATTGTGTCTTATATACTGGAAAAGTCCCATTTCCTGCGGTCTTCCTGCTCACTGGCTGCCCACAGCAACTCTTCGTTGTGTTTAATTTGTGTGTGTAGATTTGTGAATATGAAGTGCTGGCTGTAGTCTGTTTTATAAGTGTGTAAATCTTTGAGTTCCCAGTCTGTAACAGAAGGAAAAAAAAATAAAAAGAAGAGAACAGAGTAGTTTAATGAGTGTATTTTTGCAGGCAGTCATGTCAGGTCATTTTCAGGTGAACGCAGCTTGCACAGCTCTGATCCATAAATGACAGGCATGATTTCAGTTACTAAAAGGGTCTTTGGTCTCTCCTCAGACAGTTACAGCACCATGAAACATTTAACAAGCTCTGTTCTGGTGTTTTGTATCAGTGTGTGATTAATGGCTTCTGTATGAACCAGCTTTCAGAGGGGGACAGCAAACCGCCTCTCCATTCATCACACTGGAGTTACAGTCATTACAGTAAGATATTTAGAAAGACAAACAGAGTAAATGGCGATGAAAAATCATTTTGTAATAATGACTACATTCACCATCTCATTCACAGGCTCCTGGGTTGAAAAGCAAATACATGTGACTGAACTGACTAAAGGACTAACATATTCAAAATGATAAAATAGATTCAGTGAATTACATCTATTCCTATAATAAGGAATATGTGAATATCTTTAGTTAGTAAATTTGGTTACTTGGAGAATTGAAAGAAAAAGCAAATTATTCCACAGGCAAAAATGTTATATAACTGTGTTTTCCATGAACAAAAATAATTAACAATATTGCCATTTATATTGAGATGCTGCAATATAAAGATAAAAATTCACCTGCTTGAACTAACTTTCTCAAGTTTCATCTAGCCGTTCTGTCTCTATGCTATGTCTTTACTGCAACTCCACCCTCCTATAAACTACACCATCCTCTTTTTAGCCGACTAAAACAAAATTCTATCAGGTCTCAGCCCAATTTCTCTTCATTAAGCTTCAGACTGGAAACTATAAGTGAGAATAACATAACGGAGGGTTCCTGAGTCAGTGTGTATGTGTATGTGTTTAGATGGTACCATCAGTCTCCCTCCCTGTGGCTGATCAGATGCCTGTCAGACAGGGGTCTTAGCAGGTGTTTGCACCCTGCCTGGGCCCACTGGAGCATGGCGCCAACTATTTCTCTGGCCAACCTGGGCCTAGCCGAGCTCCAGACAGAGCCCAGGACAGCTTGGTTGCGCCCAGGATAAATGAGCTGGAGATCTGCCAGCTAGCAGGAGTAGTTGGGGGAAGAAGGCAGGACAGAAAGAGAATCCGGAGGATGGTAAGAGGGGTGAGTATAGTTAATAATCTCCTAATGGGTCTGCCATCAATTTCTAAATTTGGATGCCGGGTAGAACTGTCTCTTTAAATAGAGGGAAAGGGAACAGCAGGATTACAGGTACTATAAGACACAGATCCTACAAAAAAATTGTAAAAGTGTGGGCTAAAAGATTTGGCTGCCATGGCTGAATGACAGAGAAATACTACCAAAAAATTCATGGGAGTTTTTAAAGACAGGTATTGTTAAACATTATTTTGCAGTATTTGAATTTTTAACTATAAAAATTTGACTTTTGCTCTCATGAAATCTGAGCCCCAAGCCAGTGACTAACGCAAGAGGGTTTAAAAAAAAAGAAGTAAAAAAATCACCCGTACTTGCTATCAAGCGCCATCACTTTACACAGTCCAATCAAACTGCAATCAAAAAGCACCACTCCAAGACTAAGGAGGAGAATCCCTTGTGCACTACCCAGAAAAACGCTTTGCAATGTATTCCATAACACTGAAGTGTAATCTTATAGGCCATCATCCAGTCTGTTCTTTGTAAAAAAAAGTGCCACAAATTTTATATCATGTCTGAAACGGTCTTTAGCAGTCTTTTTTTTTTTAGCAGCTGGCATTTGGCTTCAACTGCCCTATCCACATGGCAACAGCGTAGACTAAAGATGCAAAGATAAACTCTGCAGCTCGACCACTGCAGTCTTAGTAACGGTACATTGTAACTAGCGTGCCCATGAGGGCTGTTTGTGTCTGCCTGCTCATCTAAATGGCATCGGGTGCCTCTGTTGGCAAACCTCTGGCCAGATGTTCATTTTCACTGCGGAGAGAAATGAAGCTGATTCACTCTGATTTCCAGTGCCTTGATTAGCTGCTCTCCCATGCATTTCCAACTTGTAGAAAATCTTGTCTTGGTATAAGTATTTTCTCCTGCCCATTAGAAGTACTAACTCTATTTGCCTGAAATAAAATCAACAAGATCTGATGTAATGTGATGGTAAAAGGTGTTTTTCCTGCGTGATCAGCGAGAGCTTACCATGGAATTAGGGTCAGCCAAGACAAGGCTTCATTCTCCTCTGGATGACGCTAACCGCTCCAAACACAAACAACGAGTCGAAAAAGCAAATGGGACAGAAAACATATCTGTACATGTAAGTGCTCACCAGCAAGAGACAGCATGTGTACACCCACATCTAACATGATGTCTAGTAAGTGGATATGTTTTTCAATTATTTTAACTCCTACAGCAATATTCACATAGATCTACAATAACATTTCTTCACCCATGATTAATTTGACATTTTTTCCAGTTGAAGTTCAGTCAAAAATTTCCCCGGCGCCCCTGGAGCATGGAGATGTACAGCCAATTGTCCGTGATCAGTTTTCCAGAGGAGGCCAGGGCATCATAGGAAACTACACGATACATGTGTCTATCACAATCTAGTCAACATATCTTTGCCAAAAATGCAAGCAGAGTTCTGTACATACATAATCATATATAACACCTTCAATATGAAGGTTCATTGGAAAGATATAATCATATTTAGTAAGACATAAACATATTCATATTCTCTGAATCTGGGTGGAGCCTGCTAAGAAGTCCCTCGGCAAGGCCTTCCAACTAGACCTCCACAGGTAGTGTTAAAGTTAAAATACAAGTGGATGGCATCTTGCTATAGTGACAAAACAAGTCAACGGATGGTAGAAGACAAAATAGAACTAAGCTCTGGATTTTCATAAGTTCATTTACAATACATTGTTAAAAATCTCCAAACAAGCAAAAGATTGTGTGAAAGTTGAAAATGGTGCTCCACTGTACATCCCTGTATACTTCTCCCTCCTATTATTTCTACTGGTAGTCGTTTCTTCTTCTGGGGCTTATTTTCTCGCCAAATCAAGGCATCTTCATTGCACACACTGACAACAGTATTGTAAAATCACAGGTTACAGGTTTCTTAATGTTTCAAACTTGATTTGACAGTTGTGATATTTTTTTAGTCCAGATAATACAACAGAACTATATCACTCATTTTACCACACAGCCAGAATATGTGAGTAGTTCCCTGTGTTGATGTCTGATTGTTGGTGTAATGACACGAATGTAGTTCATAACAACAACAGCTCTTTCTGCGGTAGATGGAGGAACATTACCAGGTTTGGACCCGGAACGCCTGGCATGGTTTGCATGAAATGTGACGGATGTTAACCATGTGGTGGTGTTGAACCCTGGTTTCCTGTGTTGCCATGGTAGTGGATTAGATCAAGACGATAGTCTCAACTCTGGCGCGTTCCGATGGATCAGGTGTCATTCGAGGGCTGCTGTTGTTGGTCCTGCGAATGCTGCCCGTTCCGTGGTACAGCGCCCCCTGTAGTCATGCCACAGTTGTAGGCGACTGGCTCATCTGCACCCTCATGGATTGGACATTACTGAGGATCTTCTTCTGGTGGCCTGCCAGGGTCACTCCTATTCTCAGTAAGTCCCTGGAAAGGAAGAGACCAAGATAAATGGAAAAGCAAGACCCTGTTTTGAAGACACAGATGAAAGGATTTCCATCAAACTGAAGTAGGATTGGGTTATTGAATAAGATGTGATTATACCATCAAGAAAGGGTCACCATTTCTCTATGCATTCAAAATCATTTTATAACTATATATGAAAGCACAATTTCATAGAAAGCTCCCAGCAAAGAGCAAAAAACACAAATTTACAAAATATATTCTATGACTTGAGAGAAGACTTGGTAATGCATGTGTCTTTGAATTGCAAAGAGACTGCGTGAATACTATCAAAAGCCCCGAGCATACATTTTTAATAAAGACTGAATAATTTTACATTTTTCACATACATTTGTAAACCAAGCAACATTGTTAATTACAATAACTTAAATTCAATATTTGTGTCTATGAGAATTCCTGGCAAGACCTATAGTTCTGAAACGTTCCACATAAAACGGCAGCAGGGAGTGGAGTAAACATACCTCTTTAAACAATACATTTAAAGGATTTGAATACATTTATCTTCTGGTAACGCAAAAATAACACTAAGGAAACACATTTAACAATTCCTACCACGGTTAATATGTGATTTTCTATTACAAAGACTGCTATTTTATTACCCGTGCAATGACAGATCGACTCGAGTCATTATCGGGATTTGTGCTTAAAACGGATGCACTTGACATGCAGTCATTTTATACAAGTGTGCCCATCAAATGCCATATGGGTTTGGAGCCTTTCATTTGCACATGAGCAGGTGAACTCACTCTGAGGTCATCTGAGCCACCAGCTGCAGGGAGGTAAAGCCTGAGTTGAGGAAGTTGTCTCTGTACTGGTTCATCTTGATGGCAGCGAGCCAGTCTTCTACTGAACTGAAGGTATTGAAGTCAGGTATGGATCGGTCCAACAGTGGCTGAGAAGGCCTGGAGGAGAAGCAAAAAAAAGTCTTTGATGGAATATTTAGCACGCGGGATTTTAAGAGAATGAGAGTACCTGTGAAGTAGGGGTGTTTGTGTGGGTGTGTTTGAGCGCACACAGCAAAAAGAGGACTGTTTCTATGTGTGTATAACCAAAATGTGAGAAAGGAGAAATGAAAGAAATGAAATAAACAAAATAATTACTTCCCCTGCGCAGATAGCTACATGGCCAGATATACCTCTCTAACAAGGCACACAGGTTCTGGAAGTTGTCACAATTTAAGAAACAGCAAGTTTAGTACAGCACTTGAGGACAATCATGCTCCACGGCACAAACTCAATCTCTTTTCGAGCCAAAAGTTCAGCTTGGGCAACATGGAAACAGGCCAAAAAACAAAGCCAAAACAAATGGCTTCAGGTTACTAAGTGACCCTCAGTAGCTCAGCCAAACTCTGGACATCCAAGAGAGTCTTTGGAGAAACCTACAGCTCACATTTAAAAGACAAACCACATCCAATCTGGCTGAGCCTGATAGGATTATTCAGGAAGCACGGTGGGTATTGTTCCAAATACAAGATGTCCAAAAACTAACTAAAACTGTGTTAATTAACTCTAAATTATGTCTAAAAGTAACACACACTGAATGTGTTAATCGTGTAAATGGGACATTTCTGTGTGTTTCTTAGGATCATGTTTTTGCTCCATCGGTACATGAGGTAAGGAGGTGAAACTCCAAAGCAAGTATTGGAGTTACACTGGATAAGAAGAAAAAAACAAAAACAAAGGCAAACAAAACTTCAGTGAAAAAGTTCAAGTTGGATGCAATCAGCAGAAATAAATTAATGTTTATTTTATGAGGGGATGATAAATAAACACGTGTGCAGAATTTGGCTGGGCCCTAAGTGTGTGGAAATACTGTGTATACAAACCGATGAAAATAATGTTTGTGTGCACATCAAGCTGAGGGTGAATGTGTGTGTCATGTGAAAAGTATTTTACTCACACTGCAGGAATATTGGCTACAGCTTTGAGGCTTGTGGGGTTACGGATCATCTTATCCAAGGTACCAACGATGTCTGTGAAGCGAGGGCGGACATTGCGATCTTTCTGCCAGCAGTCCAACATCAACTGGTGCAAGGCACTGGGGCAGTCCATGGGCGGTGGCAAACGGTAGTCCTGCTCAATAGCATTGATCACCTAGGAGAGAAGAGGAAGAACTTTGACAGTAAGAGACATGGTAAAAGTAAACAAAGCATTCGCAAAAACTGAAGCAAATGGAGAGGATATTATCGTAAACTTAGCATGGATGTTATTAAGATAAAAAGCTTAGGAGAGAAAAAGTTTTTAGGGATAAATGCAATCCTTTTGATGAAGGAATAAAGCCTAATCACTTTAAAGTATGTTTGAATTTTTGTTCTGTTTTGCTCCACTAGACTTACATCTGAAATAACAAAGTTAATAACAATAATAATAATAATAATAATAATAATAATAATAATAATAATAATAATAATAA